>JAWNOY010000011.1:612500-837500 GCA_035045545.1 Drosophila gaucha
GATCTGTTATATTGATTGACAATCAAATTATCGAACTCAATTTTTTTTTCGATTTCGAATGACAACAACTTGCTCAAATAATGTTAGATCTGCAAATAGCTTAGGTTTTCGCACTTGAAAAGCTTTCTACTTTTGATAAAAAATATTAAAATAAAAAATAATAAAATATTAATATTTCAAAACTTTGCTCCGAAATCGAAATTATGTTTCTAGTGCAGTCTGATTTTCGAAAATTGTATATATGGAGAAATAGTATGAATCATTTGAAACAACTAAGAACGCTCTAGTCGGGACTGCCCGGGGGAGATCCCCTAAACCAAGTCCGTGTTGATGTTTTAAACAAACTCTGCGCGCACATACACACGCACACATATACACATGCACACAAGGACGCGGACTGCGCTTGGGCTGCATTCTGGGCAGCACTATGAGAAATTGATTGTTGATTGTCGGAATAACTTCGGTTCCAAATGTACTTTCTTAATAAAATTTTCAGGACATAATATTGTCATCTAAAGGTATACATATGGGGAATCTCAACTTCCTAGTATTTGAAATACATTATTTTCAGTTTTGGGGCTAATGGAGGGCAGTATCCAAAATGTGAAGTATTTATCATCTGTATTTTTGATACAGAAACCTACATAGTCAATTTGATGTCTCTAGCTATTATGTTCTTTAAGTTATAGCTTAAAAACAAAGTCAAAATATCGATTGTTAATAAGGAAGGGAGATGTTATCGAAAAAAAAAATAAACTTCTACTGCACAGGGTATACAATAATATATATTTCAAATTTCCAATCCCTAGCTTTTGTAGTTTACGAGATCGCTGGGGTCATACGGACGGACGGACGGAAGGACATGGATCGACTCAGGTCGTCGTCCTGATCAAGAATATATATACTTTATGGGGTCAGGGTATAAAAATGTATACAAAAATTGATAAAGCAAAAGATTCAAGAGTATTTCTTAGCCGTGCACTCCCCATTGTAGCATGCCATGTAAGATTACCGCAATAGATTAGCCATTAACATAGTTTTTCACTTGAAGTTCATATAAATTTCTTTTTAGCCCCCTTTTTGATTGTCTTCCACATATCGATCTGATTGAATTGTGCGCAGTGTCCGCCATATTGTGAATAATATATATATATATATATATATATATATATATATATATATATATGTAGTTGAATTGACGCATCTATCTACTATATAGATCAGAATGTGCAGGTGTATGACGGGCAGGCGGCGGGCAACGATGACGTCAATACGAGGTGGTGTTATGACATCAAGACAGCTACTCGAAGTGTCATTGTCAAATACATATACTATATACTATATATACATATATATATATATATGTGTGTGTGTGTGTGTGTGTGCTTATAAATCTGAAGATAAGTGCCCAAGTCTGTGCCTGTGTGTGCGTATAATTTATATTATTGATAAGCCTTTCGCACGCACCATTTGAAAATCAAAACAGATACAGATACTCCAAGTATATATATATTTGTATATATAGAGATATGGTTGGGAGTATTTGAAAGGTTCCGTTTTAGACAACACGAAGATAGCAGAACAAATTACAATTCAAGAATTCACAAATAGTTTCAGCATCTTGCTATCTATAAAGGGAGCATTAGTAACCCCATCGAGGCGTTATACCCTGTAAATTAGATATCATATTGGCCCATAGAAACGGAAATCTGCCGATAAGCACTGGTTCAACACATTTGATTGGGGGAAACTCGTGACCATAATCGAGAATTAAGAGTTTTGTGTGGGTGCTGATCGAAACCAAGAAGTCTAAAGTGTTTGCTAATCTCAATTGGAACCCATTTACAATGTCAACTTCGAGTGCTTTTCAATTGTTCTTGTTGTATTCTTTTCATTTGCTTTCATCTGAAAGGAAAAAAACAAAAAATCAGTCTTGTCCGTAAGTTCCCGACTTGAAGATTCCATATGTTTATGAACATACCGAATAAATGAGAATAAAATCTGAATATTTGAAAATCTTAACTATACTTTAGTCTATATACAAAATTTGAGATCTGTATGTTTGAAGGTCTTCGAGACATGCTCGATAAACTAAAGATATCTAAGAAAAACTGATATGATCTGTTATGATCTATAAGATATCAGTATGTTCCATATGCTTATGAATATACCGAATAAGTGATAAAAATAAAATCTAAATATTTGAAAATATAAGCTATCCTTTAGTCTATATACAAAATTTGAGATCTGTTGGTTTGAAGGTCTTCGAGATATGCTCAATAAACCAAAATAGAAGATATCTTACAAAAACTAATATGATCGGTAATGATCTATAAGATATCAGTCTAAAGAGAGTATAAATCGAGTAGTATAAATGAGTTGATATATAAGAGTTTTTCTTAGATCCGAACAAGAACCAAGCTCAAGACCCATATAGACTTTTTAACAACTTTTCATGGGCACAGGGTATTGCAAAAGCAGGCCAAAGGCTGATTAAAGCTATACCCCCATTGATAGTGTACTTAAGATTATGATATGGTTTTATATATATGTAATTAAATCGTGCCAGCGAAACAAAGATCAATCTAAATTATAATTGGCTTTGAGTCAGAACGAATTTTGGATTGTGTAGGTGGATAGGGTCGAAATCTTATCGGCGCGACCAACCAATACCTAAGGACGTTACGCGTGTTGCTTTTACTTCAAACGAGGGCCTGATTAAATATTGCCAATAAATTAACTTATTTTTATAGAAAAATAGTCAATCTGGGCATAAATCTGTGAATTGTTATAATTGCCAGAGCTAATAATATACAACTTTAGGACTACTTAAGTCGGATCTATTTAACTTAATATATAGCCTACAAAGCTGAGCAAATACGAGCTAAAAAATGGCAGAATATCAATCACACTATACATTATAGACGAGTAGTATACCAAATATCATCCATCATGTATAGATACATAGATACATCATCATATAGAGTTTTCAATGAGCTGATCAATCAGTCGATCGATTCGTTGATTGGCTGACTCATTAACTGATCGACTAAATGTTAAACTGTTCGATTGACTGACGCATTGACTGACGGGTTCACTGTTGTAATGATTGATAGGTTGGTTGATAGACTGACTAAAGGACTACTTGAGTTACTGCATGACTAATTGAGTGACTATCTGATAGCCTTATGTAGTGATTCATTAATCGATTGATTGGCTGAAGGTCTGGCTGATCGACTGATGTACTCAATGATTGATTATTTGGTTACTATTGATTTATTGAGTGACTGCCTGATAGCTTGAATGATTGATCACCTGACTAACTAATTGACTGATAGGCTAAGTGATTGATTGATTGATTGATTAAGTGATTGACCGATTGTCTTACTGATAGACGGAATAATAGGTTGATTAAGTCATTGATTGACTGACTGACCTGCTAATAGACTAAATAATTGGATGATTGAGTGATTGATTGGCCGATTGAGTAAGACTGACTAGCTGATAGATGGAAAGATTGATTGATTGATACTGAATAAATTACTATTGATTTATTGACTGACTGCCTGATTAGCTGACAGATTGACTGACTGACTACTGTACCACCTGACTGATTGACTGATAGACTGACTGATTGATTGATTGACTGACTTAATGATAGACGGAATGATTGATTGATGAAGTGATTGATTGACTGACTGACTAACTGATTGAGTTAGACTGACTACTGATATATGCAATGATTGATTGATTGATGTTGAATTAATAACTATTGATTGATTGGCTGACTGCCTGATTAGCTGAAAGATTGACTGATTGATCACCTGACTTACTAGTTGACTGATAGGCTGAGTGCTTGATTAAATGATTGATTGAGTGATTGATTGATTGAGTGACTTATTGATAGAAGAAATGATTGATTGAGTGATTGATTCATTGACTGACTTATTGATAGAAAAAATGATTGATTGATTGACTGTTTGATTAAGGCTAATTTACTCAAAAAAGGAATGATTAACTGATGCTAAACGCATAGACTAAACGATAAGACCTAATGCAGCAGCTTATCTTTTGATTGAAAAGGATTTGAGGGTTCACTTTCAGAGTTGGGTAAAGTTGGATTCTGTTTATAAATGAAGAAAACTAAATTAAAGTAAGACATGTAGAACTGTGAAAAAAGGTAATTCAAGGTTTGTATGAAAAGGTTTGAAAAGCTTGTGGGTGTCTGGCTATTGAAGTCTTGGCTTATATATCAGTCTAGTAAACGCTGTCAACAGTATTGAATTACATTATTACAGTTTGGATGGACATTTCCATTGATAATTATTTGCAGCCAGACATCTACTAAGCCTTAGGGAACTAACCGCTAAGTCCGCCACTTAAACTGTCTATCAGCATTAAAAGCCCCTATATAGTATACGACTATATACATAGTACATAGTTTCTATAGCTCTTTGGGGCAGCTTATAATTTTCATGATATATGGCATGGTATAATCGCTGGCGACTACGCCATTCTTTTTGGAAGACATGACGTCTATGAAGTAGCGCCATAACAAGTATGACGTCCATTGAGAAAGAAGGCCGCAAAAAGAAAAAATAAATAATGGAATCGAAAGACTCTTGTATTATAGAAAACAAAAGTACAAAGTTAATCAATGGACAGGAAAGCTGATTTGATTGTTCGCCAATCTTTCAGATATGATAAAAATATATAAATTTAAACGCATTCCATAAAAACAAATTAACTGAATAGGGTATAAGGTATAAGGAAACTCATGATTCCTTTCAAAACTGCTTTAAATATTCATCTGCATTGCAAATCCAACTCGCATACCAAATTTCAGCAGCATAGCTCAAAAAGATCCTGAGATCTGATATATTTTAGAAAATTTTATTTTTTTACATTAAGGAATTACAGAGACATTGCCTGAAAGTAAAAAAAGAGTGATTAAAAGTTCATATTTGTCTGAAAGAAAAATGTATATAAATATATTTATCATCAAAGAAATATAAGCAAAAAAGTTTCGAAAGGACACTCGTGATTAAAAGCAATTCAATTATATATATTATATATATGTATATATTAACAAATCAATTATATCAGATTTCACAAAAATGAATCCAATAAAGCAGTTAAACATGCGTATAAAATTAAAAAAAAAAACTTGAGGGATGGACTAACTTCGACCATGCCGAAGTTTGGTAATACCCTTGTAATTGTAAAGGATATAGATATAGTTTTCTCTGATTCGCCCGAACAAGTGGATATATATCATTTTTTCTCAATCTGTTGAGCAGCGCAACAGTAACCAATATATCAAATTTTGAAGCTGTAACTATAAGACTTTGGAAAATATAGTTTTCTCCGATTTGCCACGCCCCCAAGATTTTTCATAATTTTGTCGAAACGGTCAAGTTCAACGTTTCTGTCAATTCTTTGGACTCTAGGTGTAAAATTGTAGAATTGTAGAAGTTTTTTCCGATTTGCCACGCCTCTAGTAGGCGTACATATATATGCTATATATTTTTTTTTCTAAGGCTGGTTGATACTTTTTGATCTATCTAAAGGAGAGGTCAAAAGCATATTAATTAGGATGTTCTAGCTCTAAAACTGTGGAAGATTTAGTTTTACCCGATTGGCCACGCCCCCAAAAGGGTGTAGCTATAAATACTATATCTTTTTGCATGGGTCTGCGATTCATGAGTATATATTCCAAATATGTGCAAACTTTCAGCTCTGCAGCTTCAATAGCCTCGGAGGAGATCGCGTTGATCCAGAAAGACAGACAGATAGACAGACGGATATGGCTATATCTGCAAAGCTCGCCGTGCTGATCAAGAATATATGTACTTTATATGGTCGGAGATGCTTCCTTCTGTGCAAAATTGGACTATTTTTGACAAAGTTATGGAAGTTTGGAAATTGGGCGTCAGGACTCTCACAGATAGAGAATAGTTTTCTCTGATTTGCCACGCACCACAGAAGTGAATAAATATTATAATATTAAATATATTAGAATATAATAAATAAATAATGTAAATTTATAGAAGAGGTCAATATAGTCAATATATATATATATATAATATATAGCCTACGATGGGCACATATTTTAAATTTTTAATTGTCACATTTTTTGCCAAGAATTGGAACGATGTTGAACTTTGAATAGCTGTAACTCTCTCAAGTGATCTTCGTTTGTTAAAATATATACAGTTTTCGAATCGTAAGGATCTCTTTTTGAAATCAATCATTAATTGTTTATTAGTTTTATCCCAACTTTTGAAAATATTGGATTGATGCGTAAATACCACTAAAAGATTTTATTTTAGCTTTACAGCGATCCTCTATAGCTATAATTCTGCTAGCTTGTGGCAATGCCTCGGAAAGAGATCAAAAAGTCAAGACCTAACTAAAACTGATATTTGGTACCATCCATATTCTATAATATATAGAAATCCTAAAGCTAACTAAGCTGAAATTAGAGCTGAAACAGCGAGAGGAAGGAAAGTATGCGTCAGCCGGGCAAAGTCGGATATACCCGCTATATTCTTGTAGAGATAAGACTCTTTTGTCAATTGAGGTATTTCACACATGTTAAATCTATTCAATATTCCCCATTTTTAATTTAAGGAAAATATAGTTAACCCCCTGCTATAACGCTGGCGTATGTATAAAAAGTTAAGTATCTACACTGATGCAGCACATTTGATCGACGCTCACTCGGATCGTACGTAGCTAGCATTACGTATGCCAAAAGCACATTTCGATCTCAGCCCCTCCCCCTCCCCAGCACAGGGAAGTACAATAGTAAAAAGTAATTAACAGACAATTGCTCGATCGATCGTTCGCTAAAGTGTCGATCAGGATCGCTAAATGCATCTAGATCAAATATATATTTATATATGCATATATGAAAGTGAAACTACTGACAGACAATCGATCAGCTGATCGCAACTGATCGCAACTGATCAGCGCGAAACTCGGGCCGACGATCACTGATCAAATGCCGCACGTGAGCCCTATAAATAGTTTCATATACGAGTTTTCCAGTTAAGTTTGAAAATACCCAAAGTCTTTCTGGTCACATCAAATACACACACACACACACACTCGCATACAAATGAGCTGGAGAGCTGCACGGCAATAGATTGATAAAAATTGCACTGCAATTGTTGTTTAGCTTCTTTTTTTTTGTTGCTCTTATCAGAACGGTAACGTCTATATTAATGAGTACACGTTACAAGCGCTGCTCTTTCT
Organism: Drosophila gaucha; assembly: GCA_035045545.1. Lineage (NCBI taxonomy): Eukaryota > Metazoa > Arthropoda > Insecta > Diptera > Drosophilidae > Drosophila > Drosophila gaucha. Next base: position 619,761 of record JAWNOY010000011.1, read on the forward strand.
CTGTGTGTGTGTGTGTGTGTGTGTGTGTAACTGAGTGCTACAGCTCCTCAGCTTGCTCGACTAGTAGCTGCCCTGTATTACAACTAACTTATTTTCTCTCTCTCTCTCTCTCTCTGTCAAATTTGTTAGATATGCTACAGCTGCTTAGATTGCTCGACTAGTAGATGCCCTATAAACTTACTTTCTCTCTCTCTCTCTCTCTCTCTCTCTCTTTGTCAAATTTGTTAACAGATATATTATGCTATGTTCTATAGCTGCTCAGATGGCTCGACTAGTAGATACCCTGTATTACACAACTGCAACTATGTAAACTAAATTTCTCTCTCTCTCTCTTTCTCTCTCTTTGTCAAATTTGTTAACAGATATATTATGCTATGTGTTACAGCGGCTCAGCTTGCTCGAATAGTAGATACCGTGTATTACACAACTGCAACTATGTAAACTAAATTCTCTCTCTCTCTCTCTCTCTCTCTCTCTCTCTCTTTGTCAAATTTGTTAACAGATATATTATGCTATGTGTTACAGCGGCTCAGCTTGCTCGACTAGTAGATACCGTGTATTACACAACTGCAACAATGTAAACTTATTTTCTCTCTCTCTCTCTCTATCTCCCTATCTCTCTCTCTCTCTCTCTCTTTCTGTGTCAAATTTGTTAAAAGTTATGTTCTAATAACTATCGATATTTATTGATTTTGGTTGATATTAACGATATTTATACAAAACTGTGGTATACATTTTAAGTGGTATGTGCTAGTCAAGTATTTAAAGAGCTTCGTACATTTGATAAAGATATTTAAAAGCATATTGATCAATTTTGTGATTTTCGATATTTATCGATTTTTAGATTTACGATATTTACTAAAATTTAAATAGTTTATATATATCGATTTATTGAAAACACTTAACAAACTTGCATTTCTCCGGTATCTTATCTATTTAATTATTCACTTATATCGATATATATCGATATATATAACTGATTTTTTGCGCAAAACTCGCAGTTTAAAAGAGCTAGAACAACCAAATTTGTTATGAAGATTTTTTTAATAGATGCACACATTACGAATACTTCACGCTTTAAATAACTCGCCCCAATTTCACATTAGTAAAAAGTTCATAAAAATTGAAATATTAGTAGAAAAGTTATTCAAGAACACATTTATGAACTTGTGCTGCAAATAACTGTGCAGCGTATACCCTGTACTGCTCAAAAAGAGCTCCAATATAGTCAGTTAGTCCTATCTATGGAGGAGTTACGTATATATAGTATATATATGTAGATCAGTTAGATCAGTACCACACATGCCTGCTCCTTGCTTAAGCACTACAGGGTATAAACAGCATAATGCGACAATTGATACCAAGAAGCAGCAACACACACCTGCGCGACGAAATCAAAGAAAATCAAAGAATTAAAAAAATCGAAAATATCAAAAAGAAAATCTTGAGCCAAGAGTGTTCGACTAGCAGATACGCTAACTTTTCATAATTTCCGCTTTCTAATATATGTAGAAACATACACAACAAATAAACGTTCGTCGCCGTTTTACGAGATCTTTATGCAGCGGCACATCGAAAGCCTCAAACTATCTGATCTGTGTGCAGGAATTTCTGTAGGAACTTAAAAAAAAAGAAATATATGATATCTATGTATACTTCGGGAATATCTACAAACCCAATTTGATAGCTCTAGCGCTTAAAGTGTTCGAGTTATATGCAAAAAACATATATAACTATATATTTTAAACGATATTGAGAAAAATAAATGAGATATTGGCAAAATATATTGAATTTCTTAAAAACGGGGCTTATGTGAATATGCATGTCAAATTTCGCATCTCTAGCTTTTGAAGTTTTCGAGATAGAGACGACTTTAATAGATCGTTTATATACACACTAGCTTTCCCGACAGACTTCATTCTGTCAAAAGTTATTGGCCCGTCAAACTGGTTTGTATGGGGAAAGAAAACTGTTCATTAACTATCTCCATAAGAACCTTCTTTGTACCTTTACGTAAATATGACAAAAAAAAATTAGCCAATTTGGTCGAGCCGTTCTCGAGTTTTGCGGTTAGCAATACATTTGGCGATTTATTTTTACTTATATATAGATAGCTGACCCGGCACCATATTTTATATCTGTAGTCGCGACTGAGGAAATAAAACCCTTGTTTCAAAAATACATTGTCATACTAACTTTTATGACAATCGGTTGAACGGCGCAGAAGTTGCTACTCTGCAGCGCCACCTGGTGGCGAGTGGCATCAATGAGCATATCATACAAACCTTCTCTATGGAAAATATACATATATATGTAGACCAATTTTCATAATAATTGGTTCAGAAGTTTTTGAGTTAATCGATGACATACAGACAAACATTCATTTATATATATATATATATATATATATATATATGTATCTGCTCTTTATGCCACTGCCCGTCACATACCCTTGCACTTAGCTAAAATGCCCTGATTAAGCATTTCCAATGGTTTTTCAGGGTATTAAATGAACGCAAAACGGAAAACGAAAACGAAAACGTTGTCAAGTGTTCGGGACTTGACTGCAGCCCAGGCAGAGATAAACTCTTTTTGCCACAGACAGCTGCTAACGCTGGCAGCGACGCTCGCGCGACGCTGACGGCGACTGCGACGCCGGCGTCGCTGTTTATTATTAAGACGCGCGCGCGCTGGTCCCACTTAATTAGTTGTGCGCCACAATTCAAGCCAAGCGGTCGACGTAGCCACAGCAGCGACTGCATACGAAAGACAAAGCACAAGAAGATCAAGCAGAAGAAGCAGCCGAAAGAGAAACCAAAACCAAAACCAAAACAAAATCAAAAATCAAAATCGAAAAAAAAAGAAGTAAACTACGACGTTTCGAACTTCAGTTAAATGCAACAAATTCGAAGTGCCAAATTCGAAAACGAACCCGAAACCAAAAACGTGAACGTGAACGTAAGAGCAAACGTAAGACGAGTTACGTCGCGTTGCGCATACGCCGTGTGTTTGTGAATCGAATCGAATCGAATCGAGTTGAAAGCAAAATAAAGCGACTTCAAAATAGTTGAACTAAAAGTTTTTTTTTTCATACACATTCGAGGCGCACGTGTGGCACGTGTCGCTGTTGTTTAATTACTTGACTTACATACCTTCTTTTAAAGCCGGAAAATCAAAACAAAAGCTACGTTTTTTTTTTTTTTTTTTTTTGTAAAGTTTAGCTAAAAATTTGTTGTTTCTTGACTGTTTTTTTTTTCGTATCATGTTGAAAGACGCGCGCCTTTTGCTTGGCGTTTTCATATTGATTGCCAGCGCCATAACGGATACACAAGCCACAGGTGAGTAAATATTATAGTTATACAAATTTTGATCAATATTGAAGCATTCAGAAGTTTCGTCTATCTCTGACGAGAAATCCCCGAAAACTTCAATGAAATGCGCCCGGCATAAAATTTCCAGATCAAATTTTTTCGTTCAGTGCATTGAGAATGTGTGAAAGCTGCTCAACTAGCAGATACCCTAAGTTTAGCTACTATATTTTTTAAAATATTATATATATAGCTACATAGGTAGAAGAAGAGCTCATGCGGCTTGGGTTTTAGATGAAAAGTTATATTTTTCTATGTTTATACATATTTTATGACTTTCTATATCTATAAAGATTATATTTATATATCGAAACAATAAAAATCGAAAAGATCTACTTGGAAAAAACTCATACTTTAAAGCTTCTCATATATATTCTTGAATAGAGTCAAGAACTGAATAAAAATATGTATATATGTACACATATATTTATGTATGTATATATAGAAAGATATATATACATATTTCTATATACATATATGTACATATATATTCTTTAATAAAGTCAAAAACTAAATCGATCTATGTTTGCTTGGAAGACTAGGAAGTATATATGTATATATATATGTAATATATATAATTCGAAATGGAGCAAATTTTTTACTGTGTAATTCACACAGGAATGCAATTTTTCGAACAGAAATTCGAACGAATCTTTTCAAGTTGACAGCATTTTTTCGAATTATTGAGGTTTTCGATTTAGCGGAATTCGACTCTATATACTTATAGTAAAATGTATATATATATATATATATATTGTTGAATAGATTCGTTGCAGTATCTAGTACGTATGTCTTTTTCGAGAACTACAAAAGTTGAAACCCTTAAATTTCAGATATATATAACTTTTTATCATTTACATCTAAATTATGCTTAATATCGATATCAAATAAAAACTATAAGAGCTGGAGAGCTATACTTCAAAATTTTAACGGCTTCCGCAGCAAGATCGAAAATATATGAAGAGATGATATAGTTCTATATTGTTCTACAACTTAGTCTTAGGTATTTTTACAAAATTTCAACGAATTCCCTATGGAGGCAGTCAAGATAAATAAGTACTAAAGCTGACTTCTTTGTAGCCTGCAATTATATAGTAATAGTTGTATGTACATAGTAGAGTTATTTATTTACCGCTAAATATTCGATAATCTTCCATTTTGGACAGCTGTCAGATCTGAAAATAAAGTACGTAAGATCCATGAATAAATCAAAAGCAGCTGTTGTCGAACACACAGGAAAAACCTTTTGGATAGGGGGCCTATCAGCTAACTTGATAACACATTCGCTAAGATTGAAAGATTGCCACAATCATAAATATATATGTATATATAGTATATATATATATTTGAGTTTTCACATCTTAATGCTGATTTATGTGTGTATATATGGAGCAGGTCAGCTGGGAATTGGGGCAGCTGCTTGGAGCATTGATGAAGCATCTGTGATCCATCAGCCGATAAAGAAATCAAACTCTGATTTATATATATATACTATATGCTATATAATTTGTGTGTCATTCGCTTTGATCGATGCGATTATCTGACAGCTGTTTATTAAATTGATAAAAAATAAGTTCGAGTGGCCGCACTCTGAGACCCGAGACCAAAGAGTGGGCAGAAAAACCTTTGATACTTGGCTCTATCTGTAAATGATAGACAAATCTGGCAAAGCTAAAAACTATATGGTTCGTCATGGAAGATGAACGTCTCAATGATTAGAGAACTAGCTTGTTAATAGAACTTACTTATGGCGAACTTGAATAGATAGCTAAAAAGAGAAATATAATACATATGCGTATACTTATAGAGCAGCTACATACTAAATTTCATAACTCCAACTCTTATATTTTTCGAGTTATGAAGAGGTATTGGAAGTAAGAATTGAAGTAAGGTACAAAGAGATTGAAAGACAATTTACCTTAATTGCATATATATCTATATATACGAATTGAAACTGAATTGGAACTTAGGCGAAATATAGGATATATCTATAGATACAGTATATATAGATATACAGTCGTATCCCGATGAAAATTACACAGAAATTCCATTAATCGAACGAATTTTTTTCCAAGCGGACAGCATTTTGTACGAATTATTGGGGTTTTGAATGAAATTTAAAACTAAAGAAACAGCAAATACTTAAAAAGTCCATCGAAAGTTATCGATAACACGTGCAAGCACAATCGATTAAAATCGAGCATGATATATAGTATTATTTGAGCAAAACCCAGAGCTTTGGCATAGACAATATACAGAGGTATAGCTAGATATAGATGGGTATAGATATACGTCACTTCAAAAACTCAAGGAACGTCGAAACATGGAAGATCTACGAAAAGCTCTGTAATCTGAAAGTACGGAATATCTGCCAGTCAGAATGGTACTTTTTACAAGCAAACAATGCAAAAGAAGTTATAAATAACCCTAGACAGACGTACATGAATCTGACTATTCAAATTCCCTCCTGAGCATAAGATAACTTCCACGAACTACTAATTGCCCAAAAACTGAAACAAAAGCAAGAAGAAGAGCAACTCATCTAACTAATAAAAAAATAAAAAAGAACCGCGCTGTCAAAAAATCTATATAGTAAAGAAGATAGGATCGAGTGCTTACATACATATATAAATATATATTATGATTTTCACTAGAAATTTATATAGTGGTTGAGCAGCGTAAATCGCTTAAGAGCACTCGTGCTGCAATTATCGATTAATAATACTCGCCTAAGCAAATAAAAACTGGGCATATTAGCTTGGCAAAAGACTTATAGACTTTTAGATATTTGGAATATATCATTTTAAATACTCGCTCATGTGGAATGTGGGCATATGGACCTAGAGATTTGAAGAAATTTGGAATATGAATGATATATAATATAATAGATAGATCAAAATATATTCCTTCTGTGATACAAAATTTCTCTTAGAAATCTAGAAGTTTTAGCTCTACAAATTTCGTTATTTTTTGTGGTCTTCGAGCGAGTTTAGCTCAGCTGCTTGGACTCGTCTGTGTTTGGGGTTCTTAATTGCTTTGTGGTTGTGGAGGGGCATATTACGTGGCGTTGCCACCCATTCATAATTGTTGCATAAACACATTCGAGAGATGCGAACGTCATATGACATGCGTTTTTTTTTTGTTTTTGTTTTTGTATAAGCATAAGCAATTGCCTTTCGTATGATCTATAGATAGCGCTGTTGATATGGGTGTATGTCTAAGATATATGCCAGGGTGATTCCCGTTTCCGTTTGATTCACTGGAACCGATCCCGACTCTATAAATAGACTGTACTTTTGTAGGATTTAATGGAAAGCATTTGGTTATTCCGATTTCCGATTCCCGATTCGGATACAAATTCCAATTCCGAATCTGTGCGCACTTAGCTGGAAGCATGAGATGGCATTTCTTCAAATATATATTTCAAATGAGCGTTCAAAATCAAATTGGCCAAAGGTCAACAATTTCTACGGTTCGGCGTTTTCCCACCTCATCTATGACGTTTTATCATCGCCAGCTGCTGTTTTTTCGAGTATTACAGGTATTAAGTACCCTGTAGTTAAATGAAACTGGGTTAATCCGAGGGGTATATTGATTTTGTGTGTGGGTATGTAACAGCTTCTGTTTATGGTACTATAAAAGTGAGTTAATTTTGGATGCCTGTCTGTCTATACGTCTATTTTTAACTCGAGCTCTACTAAAGCTAGAAATCTGCAGGGATCTGTGTACTATATTCCTGTATACCAATTGCAATTAGCGTCTGCTTTTATTGTACAACTAGAAATTTCTTAAGATCTATATAAGATATTGAGAATTAAGAGCTAGACATTACAAATTTAGTATATAGTATTCCATGGAGCAAAGACAGCTTGCGTAACAATCACAATGATTATAACTCAAAGACTTTAAAAGTTCTGCTTAACAAACTAGATATACAGGTGCTCATTAAGTTAATATAGACCAAGACAATAACAATATATTTAAGGCAACTACAAACTTACTCTTACTTACTCCAAAAACTATCTCTATATGCAGAGAAGTTAACTAAAAATTATTTTTACAGGGTATTTGCTAGTCGAACATTCCCATAAATTGCCTTTATTTAGGTTTTTTCATATATCTATCTCTATGTGCAGAGACATTAACTAAAAACTATTTTTACAGGGTATATTTACTAGACAAACATTCCCTAAGCTTCTTTTATTTAGGTCTATTTCATATATCTATCTCTTTATGCAGAAAAGTTAACTAAAAATTATTTTTACAGGGTATATTTGCTAGTCGAACATTGCCTAAGCTGCCATTATTTTGATTTTATCCATGTATCTATCTCTATATGCAGAAAAATAAATTAACAATTTTTACAGGGTATATTTGCTAGTCGAACATTCTCTAAGCTGCCTTTATTTTGGTTTTTTTTTCATATACATTCCATTAATATTTGCCGGCAACATATTTCAGGCATCTATTAGTCCAGCATTTGCCATGAATATTTCAGTTTTCATTTTTATTATTTATAAATATTTTCATTTATTTGTTTAGTGTTTTGTTTATTGTTGTTGTTATTATTATTAATATTGTTGTAATTGTTGTAATTATTGTTGTACTCATTGTTGCCGGCTCACATTTATCATCATCGTCGTCGTCGTCTCTCGTCTCTCGGTATTTGCCGAACAAACAGACAAACAAAACAGCGAGAGACGACGGCGCCCGCTTTTGATGGCTACACTAACCAACAAAAACAAAGTTTTTTTACGAACAAAAATTTATTATACATGCAATTTATTTTGTACGTCATTTCAAAGCAAATAGTTTTTTGTAAAGAAAATATTAATTAGAAAATATTTGTAAATATATACTATATATATTTTATGTGTGTATTTATTTGCGATCTATCAATAAGCAAATTACATAAATAGTGTAATAATTTTTAGAATTGTTTAGCTCAGATCTTCTGCCAATTCATCTTGGCCGACTTCAATTTCAGCAGCGATCTTTTAGCCTTGAGATGAGCTTTGTATGATGAAGCCTAGGTATTTCAGCTTGTCAATTGACAGAGATGTTCCATCTCTTGTAAATATATTAAAAAGTTTTCTTCTATAAAATATTATGCTATGTGAAGTCAATTTTTTATTTTTTTTGTTTTTCGATTTAATGTCAAGCAATAGTTCAATGTTATTCCACGTTTGCAAGAAATGTTTCAATTCCAACGTTCCAATTTCAAAGCATGTTCATTCCATTTGCATTTCATTCCAATTTGACTTGTTTCTACACTTCATTAATTTTTGAAACATTTGTTTTATAGTGTTTCAATTCCAGCATTCCCAACCCATAGTGTGTCAGTTAATAGTACAATAACATTCCATATCACTTATATGGTTCTTCATGCATTCATTTTCATTCATTTCGTTTCATTTCAGCGTGTTCCCAATTCCAACGTTCCACTTCAATATCAAGCCAGTTAGTAATATCATTCCATCCCAACGCTTTCTTTCTAGTTTTATGCCAGTAAGTATTTTCATTCCATCCTTTCTGTTTGACTGTTTCAATTCCACCATTTCACCATTTTCATGGTTTGCCAATCAATAGTTCCCAATTCATGAAACTTTATCTTGATTAGCTCTGTTTTTATTTTGGAGTGTTTCAATTCAAACATTCCACTTTCGAATTTCCACTTGTTGCAATTCCACCTTTATCTCACAATTCAAATGGTTTGATATCATTAATCAGTCGTTTCAATTCCTTTTCGTTTTCCGTTGGCCAGTGTTGCGCAATCGCATTTATTTATTTAACAACAATTAACAAGCTGTTTTCAGCACTAAGCTTTTCAGCTTGGGAAACGGATTGATTTGCATTGAGTCGCAACACGATCGGCAAATCGAGCTGCCAATTAAACATCGCAGATGAAACAACAACAAAAAGAGAAATAAATGAGTAAATAACTCAAAGAAATATTGTTATTAAGTAAACAAAATGCACTTTGCATTTTGGGGGCGGCAACGCCCATGCGATTGCACAATAAAATTGCACATAAACGATTGACGGCTCGTAGGGCAGGGGTATTCCCGCAAGTTCCCCAAGGAATATGTTGGGATTTTCATACACTACCCGTTGTGGGTATTTCTCAACCTCGCCCAAGCATAGCCCCAACACCTCGACATCTGCCAACAGGTTCAATAAACTTGTTTAGATGCTATAGATGTCAGCTCTCAGATATATATATATATATAATCGCAATCACATATCATATATTCACAATGCATTCTTGGCCAATGTGCTTAGACTGCAAGCGGGTATATTGGTGCTGAGAAAGTTTGTTAAAATATAAAAAAATATAATGCATTTTGAAAGGATTCAGTCTATTTCTAGTCTATATATACATATATATATATATATATATATATATATATAATCTTAGTAAGGGTATTCTTAATATATCCAAAACTTAGTTTTTTAGAAATATTCTATTACTGCCATCTATGCTTATATAAAAACAACAATTTCTTTTACTTTTTGCTATATATACTTATATACATATATGTATATCTGCTCTATCATACAATATATTCTAAATATATCAAAAATTTACCATTTGATAGTTTTTTTTAGAAATATTCTATTACTGCCATCTATGCTTATATAAAAACAAGAATTTCTTTTACTATATATATATATACAGATGCATACACATATATCTGCTCTATCAATATCTTATATATATATATATACAATACTCTACACTTAACAAATCTATTCAAAACTCTAAAAACTTAACTGCCTTGCCTTACTTTTGTTGACCTTGACCTCTCTTTGCCCACTTCAATCAGTTGCACTACTTTACAGGGTATTCCCTGCGTCTTTGCACGCCTTGCATTGGCTTTGCTCATGCTTCGATTTTCAGATTGTTGAGTTTATATCTAATTATGAAATTATGTTCGATTGTTGCTGTGGAATTTTTTTTCTTTTGCTCATTGTTTAGCATTTTTAGCAGCCAGCTGCAAGAGACATGCAATTCAGATTGCACACAGATCGAAACAATATATATATAATATATATGTATATATAAACATAAAAATTTATATGAACAATAAGCTGAGCATAAGAAGCTCTCAGGTGAAAAGCTGCCGAGCGTGTCGCACGTGCTGACAGAGTTTCAATGCGAAAAAGGTCAGCGAGCACATACCAAATATCTAATTGATGGAAAAGAATGCGCTGGGCGAGTATGCTCGACTCGCAGATACCCTGTGAAGGGAAAGAGTTTGTGTTACCTTAAAACACAGTGGAATTTTTCAATACTTTTTCATTATCTTTGAAATGTTTTATGGTATCTTAATTGTAAATATGTTTTAAGAGTGATAGACTGTTGGATACCCCGTAAAGTAAGAGTGCAAGCTGTGTTAGTAATGTGCAAATATATTCTTGAAAATTTTTTTTTTATCTCTCATAAATGCAATAATATTATAAAATTATATTTTTATTTATATTATATTGAAGTGATAGACCGGCAGATACCCTGTGAACAGTGCAGGCTTGCATACATTAAAAGCTTCAAATATGTACTTGAGTAACTTTATGTTTACCTTTTAAGTGCATGTTCTTTTGAATAGGTTTTAAATTGATACTCTGACAGATACCCTGTAAATACAGCAGCCTTTATATGATATCAAGTACTAACATACTCTCCAATAGTTTTTTGTTTATCTCCAAAATATTTAATAACATTTGGTATTGAATTTGATATTTGAGGGATACACTAGCAGATACCCTGTAAAAAATGCTATATACCCTATAAAGTTTAAGAGCAAAACTATATACATAAAATATAAAATTCTCATCTGGCAGATACCGCGTATGCAATACTTGATATGTTCTGAGAATGCTAGACTAGCAGATACCCTAGTGTTTTAATTATTTTTGATATGTGCCAATATAATTATATTATAATTTTCAATTGATTGTAGTATGATTCTTAAATAGATATAACTTCTCGGAATACCCTGTAATTCCATAACATTATTAGTCTGTTAAGAGCTCAAATTAGCTTTTATGGTCTTTCAGTTCGAGTGATTGCTAATCACGACTCCCACAACTTGATATCCAATTGCGATAAAAAATGTCTCACTAAAGGGTATACGAAACGGGTGAATCACCTTGAAGCGCGGGCCAAGAGGGGACGAAACGGTCTGTTTTGCTGATAAGACCAAGAAAAAGCCAATCAGACAGTGCGGCTAATTGTGAAGTAGTTCTATGGAATATAAAGTAGATATATACACCATATACACATACTATATAATGACAGACATTGTTATATGGTATTATTTAAGGCAAATTATGGCCAACAATAAGAACTTAATCAGGCATTATAAAAGAAATGCCAAGGAAAACAAAACGAAGCTCCAACGAAATGAGTGTCCGGATTATTTTTGGATGACAAGTCAAATACCAATGACAATTCCAGATTAACAACAACAACAACAACAATAGCATTAATAATATTATTGAAAATAACAGCAATAACAAATCAAACACAGAAATATCATAAAATCTATATATATCTAATAAAAGTGCAAATAGATAACCCTAAAACTCAGATTCCCTCTTCTGCTTCGTCTTATAACTGAAGTTTCGTTTCGTCTCGTTTGATTTATTTATGCAATTACCTATTTAGCTGGCATCTGGCATCTGGCATCTAATTGCTGGGCCATATAATTCTTTATCTATCCACGATTTGTGGAATTTTTTGTTTGTTTTTTATTTACCTTCTTTTTTATGCGTGAGAAACAATTAAAGTCAGTTAATGAGCGCAGTTAGAACTTGTTTAATGGCTTTTGGCTTAGCAAAAAACGTGCTCGATTCGTGAAAAATTATATTCTAATTATTGTTTTCCTATGCGGGTGGGTCCTCCATAGTCACTTTTTATTAAGCACTCTGGAAAAGTTTAGTTTCAACTAGTTTCGCTATAGATAATATATATATGTGTATATACTCATAATGCTATGTCCTCCATGGTCACTTATTTTGCATACAATCAATTTCTGTAGAAAAAGACACTAATTTAAGAAATATCTAAAAAAAAAAAGAAGGTATATATAGTATTTAGATATTTACTCTAGTAATTATTATGCTATGTCCTCCATGGTTACTTGAAATAGAATACCAGTGTTATTTGATAATTGAATTAAGACTTAGATATTTTGGGCATATACATAGGTTGTATATATAGATCATAGGCATTTATGTAGTATAGATAATATTATGCAATGTCCTCCATGGTCACTTTAAGGCTACAAAAGCATGTTGCTTGAAAGCCTTTAAGTTTCTTACTTTGAAATAACTCTACTATCCAATAATCTACGTGCTCTTATGAACATCATTGGACAAAGCTGTTTGCAGAGTATCTAGCAGTCGAGTAGAGTTCTCGATAATTTCGCAGACAATTTGCTTGTTAGTTTTATAATTGTGCATTTATGATTTTCAGGGTTACAGCTTCAATCTTATCAGAGTTTTGATTAACCCACTCAGCGGTTATCTATTGCCTATCATATGTGCATATATATATATAGACCAATTTCTAGATATATCTGGATACCTAGATATAGGGCAAGATGTGTCACGAAGCATGAGAAATGGCTATGAATAAAAGTAAAAATAATCCAAGATAATTTACAATTCTAAGAAGTCTAGCAAATATACATAAATTTTTACAACTTCTTAACGAAATTCCCTTTTCTATTTTTATTTGTAGTAAATAATGAGACGAACTTCTTGGAAACATCGCTGAGATATTTGGATGAACAGCTGCTCTACGATATATTACCACGTGCCAAGTGCCCCGGCGACGAGGAAGATGCGCCTCTAGATGAATTCCCTGATATATTTACAGGTAAGCGCGTCAAGTCGAATCGCATAGAAGAGCTATGCTCGCGCTCTCCCTCTCTCTCTTTCGCTCTGTGCCTCTCTGAAATGTGAAGTCCTAGCTTTACTCTACTCTACTCTACTCTACTCTACTCTACTCTACTCTACTCTACTCTACTCTACTCTACTCTACTCTCTACTCTACTCTACTCTACTCTACTCTACTCTACTCTACTCCATCTCTACTCCATCTCTACTCTACTCTACTCTACTCTACTCTACTCTACTCTACTCTACTCTACTCTACTCTACTCTACTCTACTCTACTCTACTCTACTCCATCTCTATTCTACTCTACTCTACTCTACTCTACTCTACTCTACTCTACTCTACTCTACTCTACTCCACTCTACTCTACTCTACTCTACTCTACTCTACTCTACTCTACTCTACTCTACTCTACTCTACTCTACTCTACTCTACTCTACTCTACTCTACTCCATCTCCACTCTACTCTACTCTACTCTACTCTACTTTACTTTACTCTACTCTACTCTATTCTACTCTACTCTACTCTACTCTACTCTACTCTACTCTACTCTATTCTACTCTACTCTACTCTACTCTACTCTACTCTACTCTACTCCACTCTACTCTACTCTACTCTACTCTACTCCATCTCCACTCTACTCTGCTCTACTCTACTTTACTTTACTCTACTCTACTCTACTCTACTCTACTCTACTCTACTCTACTCTACTCTACTCCATCTCTACTCTACTCTACTCTACTCTACTCTACTCTACTCTACTCTACTCTACTCTACTCTACTCTACTCTACTCTACTCTACTCTACTCTACTCTACTCTACTCTACTCTACTCTACTCCATCTCTACTCTACTCTACTCTACTCTACTCTACTTTACTTTACTCTACTCTACTCTACTCTACTCTACTCTACTCTACTCTACTCTACTCTACTCTACTCTACTCTACTCTACTCTACTCTACTCCATCTCTACTCTACTCTACTCTACTCTACTCTACTCCATCTCTACTCTACTCTACTCCATCTCTACTCTACTCTACTCTACTCTACTTAACTCTACTCTACACAAACTTGAACTTGCTGACCATGTGGCCCAAGGGTCTTCCTGGCCGGGCAGGCCTTATCACTGGGCCAGGGTCAATACGAGTGCTAGCCCGATAAGCGAGGCACATTTCAATGGGCCAATAAATCAATCGAGGCAAATGTGTTTACACTTGGCTTTCAAATTAACTACTACCACTACGAACCGAGCGCAGTTCCAGTTCCAGTTCCTTTTCGTTCCACACAAATTGTCTATTTTTACAGCACTTTAGGCATTCGGTACTTTGGACTAGTATCTCCTATACATATATATATATATATATATCTGTACAGTTATTTGCCTCTCTTCAAATCGTGCTTCTTATCATGGAAAACGGTTTTTTTAATTAAACTACAATACTTGGAACATGACAGACACGCATACTTAGAGCTATGAATGCGCCGCATAGTTAAAACCCAGACCATGTAATAAATAGCAAATAGCATTTCTTTATCTACATCATATGCCAATAGAGTTTTGTATGCCCTGCAAACTAGAATATAGATAGTAGGGTTTCTGTGTCTATCTGTCTAAGATCTAACTAGAATCGTAGGAGTGACTAGCAAAATAATTGATATGTTGCTTCTTAGTAACAAAATATGCTTCATAATCAAAAATTCTCTTGCTAATAGATTAAAAATAGTTTTAATTGAAATGTTGATATAACTTTGATTTAGCTGTTGATACGGACAGACTATTGAAAGTTGCGAAACATATAGAAAAATCGATCTAAACTGATCCATGCAGAACTTGTACTTTCCTTGGCTTAGAACTCAGGATCTATAAGAACTATATATAAAGCATAAAGCAAAGTATAGATGACCTTTAGGTATTTAAAGTATTCAGAGCAACCTATTAGAACTCGAAACCCTTGAGAGCTATACCTAAAAAATTTGGTATATACCTAGGATCTATAAAAACTAGATATAAAGAAATCTTCAGATATACCTAAAGATAGAAAAACTCAATGAAAACTTCGTGTTTCTATTTAAGTGAAGCATAAAGCAAAGTATAGATGACCTTTTCTTTATGAAGTATTCAAAGCAACCTATTAGAACTCGAGTTCCTTAAGAGCAATATTTAAAAAAATTGGTATATACCTGCAGATATACCTAAAAAGAATAAAACTCAAAGAACCTTGACTATAAAGTCAAGCTAACTACCCCGGAAAACAAATATTTTCATAATTTTCCAATGGTTTTTTCTTCTTCCTTTAGTGGATCAACTGCGCCAGGGCTGGGTAGTTCTGCACGTATTCGCAGCGATCTATTTCTTCATTCTGCTGGCCATCATATGCAATGACTACTTTCTGCCCACCGTCGAGTGCATTTGCGAGGATCTGAATCTGTCCAAAGATGTGGCTGCAGCCACGTTTATGGCCACGGCCACCTCGATGCCGGAGTTCTTTACGAATACGATAAGCACGCTGATATTGGAGTCGGATATGGGACTGGGCACCATAATTGGTTCGCTCATGTTCAATACACTTGGTGTGGCTGGGCTGGCAGCTCTGGCTATAAACAAGGTAAGCAGCTTTTGGATCTTTATGGGAGTATTCACTGTACTATATCTATATATATTTATGCACTATGCGCAGCCAGTGCAGCTGGATTGGTGGCCCATAGCTCGGGATTGCTTTATCTATCTGTTCAATACGATCGTTTTGCTGGTCCTCGCTTGGGGCGGCAGCATTAGCTTTGTGGAATCGTGCATCATGATGGGCTTCCTGGTGCTCTACTATCTGATTACGTTCAACAACAATAAGTTTATGCCCGCCATACGTGTCTTCATCGAGGATCGCATGAACTGCTGCTTCTCCACGCGCTACGGTAGGTTTAACTTTTATTTGGATTACAAATCAGAACCAATTTACAAATATGCTTTATTCATTTTCTTTAGACCTCACGGAGCCGCCAGAGAATAGCGCCAAAGCTCAGCTGCCCTTGAAGAAGGATCCACTTTCTGGCGATGGTCTATTTGTTGTCAATTTTCCAGAGAATACCTCATCCATGTCGTCCACAGCCAATTTGACGCACTCCAAGCACTGTAAGTGTAATTAAAATTAAAAAAATTCAAATAAATTGCAAAATCAACAGCAATTTGACATTTCAAATGCGAGCTTATAGAGATGAACGATATATGCAAACTGTCATCGATAGGCGACTTTGATCTTTTAGCTGTTATCGATGTTCAATTAACTGAAATTCATATGCCAACTGATAATATCGATAAAATGTCCCCTGTTTAAATTTCAAACTCTACCATCTCTATCTTTGCAGGGAATGGTGAGGACGAGGACGACGATCAAATGCCGAAAAGCATCTTTGCCTATCCACATAGTGAGACACGTTTCATGAAATGCTGGTGGGTCTTCACGTTTCCCATTAAGCTAATTCTGCGCGTCTGCATTCCACATCCCATGCGCCACCGCCGCCTCTATCCGCTGTCGTTCATCATGTGCATCATTTGCATTGGCCTCAATGCCTATTTGATAGTCTGGATGTTAACGGCATTTGGTGTTGCGATACGTGTGCCCACCATTGTGATGGGTCTCACATTCCTCGCAGCAGGCTCAACCATGCCCGAAGCCGTTTCCAGTCTCATTTCGCTGCGAAATGGTAAGCAAAAATGCTGCTAATTAGCGTTAACAACAGGAACTAAACTCGATTCGATGTTTTTTTATTGCAGGCGAAAATGGCATTGGTGTCTCGAATTCGCTAGGCGCCAATTCGTTGGCCATTCTGTTGTCGCTGGGCGTTCCCTGGTTTGTGAAGAACTGCATGAATTATGGCACCGGCGTCAAGCAGCAGGTGGGCACCCAGGGCATCGAGTATAATATACTGATTCTGATATTATGCACCATTGGCCTGTTCATCATACTCAGCTGCAGCGGCTATCGTCTAACGAAGCGCGTGGGCATTGCTCTATTTAGCGTTTATACGGTATTTATAGTGCTGCAAATTTTGATCGAGATGAATGTGCTCTTCCCATTGGACTGCAGCAGCTAGTCAGAACAACAACAATACCCGTTGCAGTTCCAGTGTTGGAGTTTCATGCCTGCGAGCTTCTGGCTGGCACCAGAGCAGATTAGATTTCGCCTCTATTCACCTTTCTAATTGGTTTTTGTATATACGAGAAGTTGAAAGTCTTACATTATATATACATATATAGATAGATGGAGCTGCTGCCATTGGTTGGTTAAATGTCAGGGCTGCCACCCAGGTGAAAGCGAACAACGATCTATTGTACAATTTAAACACAAATATTTAACTAAACAATGTCACGCGACTTCAGCTAGAAACAATTATGTATATAGAGATATGTTTGTATTATAATAGTTTTTTTTTTGTTATACTAGCCTAGGTACTCCTTAAGACTGTCTACTATTTAGGTATTACCCACTATCCTGTTGTACACTATTTATGTATATATATAAAAAGAAAACCCTATGCTATAAAGTCACAAATTTTGAACTGGTACCAAAAAGCGCTAGATTCGATAGAGAAGAGCTTAGAGACCAAATGCTATATATATATATGTATATATATGTATTTACTGACTATATATCTAAGCTACAAGTACGATAACGTAAGTGCCCTGCGATATTTATGGCCATCGGCTAGACTTTCCTTAAAATATATATATATATATATATATATATATATATATATATGTATATGCATAGGGTATTATCACTGTTGATATTCTAGAATGTGTAGACCCTATTGTTAACCGTTACACACCTACATAAATACTGTTTGTTATTAATTTATAAATACACTTAACAACAAATATCAACCAATGTGATTTTCAACAATTTTGCTCAGATAGCAACAACAACAAAAACGAAAGAAAGAAAATATAAAATAAATTTAAAATACAAAAAAAAAAAACTACTCAAGTCGCTTCTCGAGTGGGCTGTATGTGATTTTTACTGATTAGTGTGTGTGAGTACATACTTATGTCGCACACTGTGCTGATAAAAATTAAAACAAAGACCTTTGTCTTTTTGGTGATTTTTTAAAAGGGATTTTTTGTTGTTCTTCCTCTTTTGTTTAATAACCCTTCGGATTGGAGAAATTCTTTAAAGTTTCATCACATAAATAAGTTGACAAATGAGATCAAACATACATATATACATACAGATATACATATGTACGTATCTTAGGTGTATACAATGAGAGAAATGAAATTACAAAAATGTTGAATGTTGATGAAAATGTTTTCAAACATAACTAAAAACAATGCTAGACAAAATTTATATGCTCACATCTTAAAGATAGATACATTTCAAGAGAGTCGCCAGCTTTAGTATGCGAAGTGGTACTAATTGAATGGCCGCCACTGTAGCTGCCGACACTCCATAAAAAAGCTAGCGACTCCATAAGCGATTGTAATTGATATTGATAACATGCGTTATAAATATGCAATTAGTTCTTGTCTCTTTTCATCATACATCGTACATCATAGATCGTACATCATACATAAATAAATACTTATAAATAGTTTGCTTGGTTTCCTTGTTTACCGTCATGTCTTACATAGTTTTCATTTGGTATTCGAATGCAAATACATACAATATATATATATATACGTACTAAATAAGAGAAGTTTTTGTTTTGTTTTTCTGTTCACATGTCTTTTCCTTAGCAGTCATGGCCAATGTATATAGCCATGAACAAATCAGTCTGAGCAATTACAAATACATAAAAGTGCTTGCGAATTACAATTTACAATCAATTCAAATCTTTGCGGAGTGAAAGTGAAGATCTGGATGGGGACAATGTTCGGGGCGCTTTTGTTTAGCTTTTAGCTGCGCTTCGAACGACCAATTGGCACAATAAATCTTCCGAATGACATTCATACACACACATATATATAGAACATAAATGAAAGTTGATCGATTTCAATATTTAAAACTACACAAAGCAGCTACGCGCAATTCAATTAAACACGAAAAAAAAAAAACAAAATAATAAAAAAAAACTGACTTGGTCAGTGCCTTGGGCCTGGTTAAGTTCTATGTCTTGTTCCGTGTTAGCCACATTCTAGGTGCAACAGTGGTGGCCGTTCTTAACGTAATAGTTGTGCATGGCAACGGTGCCGTTTTTGCTGTAACTACCGCTAATGCCACCATTGTAATGAGCACTGCCGCCATTAATGATGCCGCCGGCTGTGCCGTTACTTCCATTCGATCCGTTCGCCCCATTGCTGCTGGCCGCTGCCGTCGCAGCGCCATTGTCCTCTACTCTGCTGGCTGCATCGAACACCTTGATGTGATTCTGTATAATTTTACACGTGAACTGACGATGCTGGCCCGGTTCCTATTACCGAAAAATGATAGCAAATTAGTAGCTAGCACCTAACATCCATACATTTGCATACATACGTGTTATATTGTGCGTGTGTTTGTGTTTGAGTGTGTGTGGGCGTGTGTGTGTGTCAGTGTTTGAAGGCGCGATTGCGTATATTTTTACCTACCTTTGGCTGTATGGGAAAGCAACACCAGAGTATAAAAGCTATGAAGGCCACCAATGTGCCCACAAGCAATATAAAATCCTCAATTGTCTAAATATGAGCATAGAAAATGAAAATCAATTAAAAGTCCTACTTAATTTGTCTGGCAACGCTGTTAAAGTTCGTTTATTGTTGTTGCGGCTACTTACCGGCTCCTCGCCGAGCAGCACGTGATTAATTAAATAGACAAAATCATCAAATGGTGTCATTGTGAATGCCAAAAAAAAAACGCCGTCCTAATGCAGGTTGCAGTTTGTTTGGGCTGCGATTTTCTTCTTTTTTCTGCTTATTTTTTTATTGGTTGCCTGCGACTGCAGCTCGTGGGCGTTTGTTTGCGTTTCCAGCTTATTCCATGCAGAGGAGTAACGTTAACATGGCTTTAACTCTGGCACCGCAACACAAGCACAAAAACAAATACTTAAATAAAAATTCTCAACCTTGCACAAAAATTATGTGTTGAACGCAGCTGCAGCGGCAGCACAGTCAGGGCGCTTTGTGATGGGTATGGCGCGTTAAGCTTAGAATATCGATAGTATTGATTGGGCCACCCACAAGTATCGACTACCAGTATTCAGTATCTATATAAGTTGACGATGAATATTTGTGAGTTGCGAACTATCGGCAACGCAAATACATACAAATATCGTATTTTCATTTTGGCGCAATATATTTGAAATTTGAAGGCGATGTGAAAAAAATATATTTACCTTGCGTTTGCAGTGTTTATGTTGGATGTTTATGGTCACCGACTTTTAAATAAAAGTACATATAGACTTTATTTAATTAGGATATGCTATGGAAGCAACTGATACAGCAATTCAAATTTGGCGCCCATTCATTGCTGTTGAAGTTATTAGTGAGGAACTCTTCGAAACTATCGAGTGACACTACAAATTTAGCGCTTGCTTATCGCTTTCAAAGTAATTTGTGGGTGGGAAATTTATCGCATATCAATTTTGCGCGCTGCTTTAACTTTTCAAATCAAAGAAATGGCAATTATTCAAATTTAGTGGTAAAAGATGGTAATTTACATTGATCGATTGAGCAGCTTAACCATATGTTCTTTTCAACTTGAGTCATTTACTAAATATCACATCAATTTCGTAATATAAATATGTGTTAACTATAACTAACTATAGATATAGTATAGCAGCATTCTTGTTGTTTATTGGGTATATATATAGAGTATAGAGTAGGGGGCTTGGGAGCGTACTGGGTATTAGCGGGCCCGTTAATCAAGTGCTACGACGGCGGGTAAACACACCGACAACCTCAAAGCCATATAACACTGATATATGCACGACTATATATTACAATTGGACGGGTTTTTTCGCTCGCCATTTTAAGCGAGTGTCGAGCGAACGCAATTCAGTTGTATTAAGACCAGCGCACGGATTAGGCCACCAACTCCCACACACGCCCATCCGGCCCACTAGTGACACGAGATGATCAACATGAGGGGTATTCCCTTGACGCTACTGCTAATGCTAATGCCAATGCTTATCAACGCTGGCGCCAGCCAACAATCGAATGATGCCGAGGATCGTTTTCCGTTGTCCATAATCCACATTAACGATTTCCACGCGAGGTAAGATCAGCAAGTCAGAGCTGGACATATGGTACGGAGAGTGTTTGCAGGGGTCGTGAAGTGGCCAATGTCAGATATCATCAAATAATCGACTCGAGTACCGTAAACACAATCATCCTAATCATGTGCGCCAGGCTTATCTCTGGCAATTCTTTCCCCACGGCCATCGATAAGCAAGACATCAAGCATATACTATATACATACATACATACATACATACATATATATATATATATGTATATATTTGTGTACTCTAATGGTGATTCTTGAATATCCATTTAGATTTGAGCCAACGGACACCAGCGGGGGCACGTGCGATGAGGGCGAGGAGTGCATCGGCGGCTATGCGCGCACCGTGCACATGGTGAAGCGTCTGCTCGAGGAGCAGCAGGATCTCAATCCCATCTATATCAATGCGGGCGACAGCTTCCAGGGCACGCTCTGGTACAACGTTGGACGCTGGAATGTGACGCAGGAGTTTCTCAATCTGCTGCCCGCCGAGGCGATGGTGAGTTGAGCCTCATCCTTGATCTTCAGCTGCTTCCCTAACCCCACTTCATCTTCTTCTGGGCAGACTCTGGGCAATCATGAGTTCGATCATGGTGTGTCGGGCGTGGTGCCCTTTCTGAAGACGGTGCAGACGAGCATGCTGGTGGCCAACATGGACTGCGCCCATGAGCCGACCATGGATGGCCTCTACGAGAAGTCGAAGATCATCGAGCGCAGTGGCCGCAAGATCGGACTGATTGGCGTCATCCTGGAGACGACTTATGTAGGATCAGGCTTGCTCTTCCCTCACCTTTCTCTCACAGCTCTCTTCTTCTACTCCTGCTAGGACCTGGCCAACACGGGCAAGCTCATCTTTCGCAACGAGAGCGACACGATACGCGAGGAGGCGCGTTTCCTCTCCGAGCAGGGCGCCAACATCATCGTCGTGATCTCGCATTGCGGCTACGACGTGGACAAAGTGATTGCCCAGCAGGCGGGCGATGTTATCGACGTGATTGTCGGCGCCCATTCGCACACCTTCCTCTACACGGGCGGCAATCCGCCCGGGCCGGACAGCTCGCGCGGCGACTATCCCACCGAGGTGACCCACAGCAATGGCCATCGCGTGCTCATCGTTCAGGCGGGCGCCTATGCCAAGTACGTTGGCAATCTAACGGTATATTTCGATACCAAGGGCGATGTCATCGACTTTGAGGGTGCTCCCATCTATATGGGCCAGGATGTGCCAGAGGGTGAGTAGCCTTATTTGCTCTATATCGTACTGCCCCCCCCCCATACCCTGTACTTGGCACCATTTTTTATCGATAAGTCGACAAATATCGATATGCAGTCATTTAGATGTGAATGTGTATGAAGCTATCTTTAAGGTTGACAGCAATCTCATTCGATAACTATCGATTTACACCCATTTATTACATAACAATCGATAATTATCGATAAACTATTACAATTCTTCATTTCCTAATATAATGCTTGAGCTTTTTCTTATACAAATAAAAGTTATATGCTATTCTAACTCAATCTCATTCGATAACTATCGAACCATCGATCTATCATTACATAATAATCGATAATTATCGATAAACTATTTCAATTTCTTCAGTTCATATTGCTTACTCTAAGAGTTGTGCAATATATTTTTAAATGTAGCTCAATTTCATTCACTAACTATCGATTTACAGGATTCATTACAGAGCAATCGATAATTATCGATCAACTTTTTCAATTTGTTCAGTTCATATTGCTTACTCTACGATTTGCGCAATTTATATTCAAGCGTAGCTCAATTTTAATCGATTATTATCGATTTTCTGCATAAAAATTGATAGCTATCGATCAACAATTTCAATTTCTTCAGTTCATACTATAATGCTTGAGTTTTTTCTTATACAAATGCGAGCTATATGCTGATCTAGCTCAATCTCATTCGATAACTATCGAACCATCGGTCTATCATTACATAACAATCGATAATTATCGATAGGCAATTTCAATTTCTAGAGTTCATATTGCTTACTCTAAGAGTTGTGCAATATAATTCAAGTGTAGCTCAATATCAATCGATAATTATCGATTTTCAGCATTCATTACATAAAAATTGATAACTATCGATCAACAATTTAAATTTTTTAAGTTCATACTATAATGCTTGAGTTTATTCTTATACAAATCGATAATTATCGATTTACAGCATTCATTACACAAAAATCGATCATTATCGATGAACAATTGCAATTTATTCAGTTATGAATAGTACTTGAGTTTTTTCTTAGGCACATTAAGTTATATTCAAGTCAATCTCGATCGATAATTATCGATAGGCAGTTCAAATTTGATTGAGTTAATTACAGCGGGAGTATTTAAGTGTAATATTATTATTATTATATAGTTTTTCGTTAACCCGCATTATTTTGATAAAAATCGATAAATATCGATAAGTAACTGGGGAATATTTAAGCTCTTTTGACTGTTAAAGATACAAAATTTCGATTCTAGGCTCTCGCTTAGCTTGTTGAAAGAAAGTTAGGGTATCTTTTAGCCGTGCACTCTTACGCTAACTAGTTTGTGATGTGTTGTTGTTGTTGTTGTTGTTGTTGTTCCTGCTGCAGACGAAACTGTGCTGAAGGCTTTGCAGCCGTGGAAGGAGGTCATCGACAAGGAGGGCAAAGTCGTCGTCGGCCGAACCCTTGTCGATCTGACCAAAAGCGACTGCGGCGCCCGCGAATGCAATCTGGGCAACTTTGTCTGCGATTCCATGGTGCACACGGTAAGAGAACTGATTTTCCATCTATCCACGATCTTTATATATATGTATATATCCCCAAATCTCGATTTCAGTTTGTGGGTCTAACGGCCTTCGATCAGGTAGCCTGGACGAATGTGTCGATAGCATTGGCTGCGACGGGTGGACTGCGAGTGCCGCTGCTGCGAGGCAGTGAGTGAGAGTAGAGCGTTGGTACAGTGAAGCAGGCTTAAGCTGAACACTCTTTCTTATAGATCTGACCTATGCGCACATGGTCAGCATGTCGCCCTTTGAGAACACTCTGATGGCCTACAATCTGCCCGGGCAGAAGCTGATCGACGCCCTGGAATTTGCTGCCAGCAAAATAGATCTGGAGAACGGGGTGACCAGCTCGTACATTATGCTGCAGGTGTCCGGGCTGAAGGTCACCTTCGACTACACCAAGCCCATCAATTCACGTGTCGTCTCGGTTCTGGCTCGCTGCGCCGACTGCGATGTGCCCATCTATGAGCCCCTTGATCCGGCTCAGGTTTATCGCGTGGTCACATCGAGCTTCCTGCAAGGCGGCGGCGATGGCTATTCCATGCTAACCGAAGGCACCGACGTTCAGTGAGTAATCATTGTTATCGATAAATGTATCGATTAAGCTGTATATTTTCTATTCGCAGAACGAGCGTTACGGACATAGACGCCCTCATCTCCTACACCAGCCACGTGGATCCCATCTACACGGGTCTCGAGGATCGCATCACGGTGCTCAACTGAAAGCAGTTTCCTTCTTTTTTTTTTTCAATTATAGCTACAAATATTAGACAATAACGATAAATATCGATTTACAGAGAACTAATTTACTTTTAAGCAAAAACAACAAAAACTTTAAGATTGAAAATTCTTATACAAGACTTTGTTTGTTTTTCACTTTAAATCAAAGCAGTTTGCTTGAAATCGATAATTATCGATGTCAGCTATGTATATATATATACATATATATCTGAATAAGAGTAATTTTTGCAGATAATGAAATCTGTATATATCCGTGCTTATATTTATCGATATCTTATAAGCATATATCTGCGAGGCTAGTTTGAAAAGTTTCGACTTAATAAAATATATAGAATAATCTCTATAAATATTCATTTAAATGCATTTTTCATGTATCTATTCATATTATGGAGTACATAATCTTACTGAAATATTGAAAATTCTTATAAGATATTTTATTATTTCCATTAAAAAAGCAGTTTGCTTGAAATCGATAATTATCGATTGAAAAATGAGCTTTCTTCCTTTCTAAGATGTCATATACATGTATATCTCAATAATAAAGTAATTTTTTTGAGATAATGAAATCTGTGTATATATCTGCGAAGCTAGTCTTAAAACTTTCCGACCTAAGGAAAAATATATATATAATTTTCCATATAAATATTGATTTAAATACATTTTGTTGCTTTCTCTCTACTTTCAACTACTCTCGTATATTTATATATGTATTCATATTATAGGGTATCTAATCTGCAAATCATAGCTGAACTTCCTTTGCTTGTCTTCAATGAAATTATACTCGATTAATTTCATTTTAACAATTTTTGATAGCTTATCTAAATTGCCTATCGGCGAAATATGTCAGCGATAGCTCAATCAATTATTTTTAATAATTCTTAACTGATTTTTGGGTTTTTCTGTTCAAATAATCATTTAAAATTCCAGAAACTTCCTCAAAACGAGAGAGAGAGAGAGAGAGAGAGAGAGAGAGAGTACAGCAATTGATAGTTGGCTTAAGGCTCACTTGGTTCTATCAATCGAAGCAAGCAAGTTAAGCATGTTGCAATAGGGAGTGCTCGACTGCGAAATACTCTGTACCCTGTTAACACATTACGGCACTTAGGTAGCTTCGATACCTTCGAATGTAGGTATTTTCTCAGATTTATAGACTTTCAGTTGACAGACTGACAGATACCCTGTACATAGTTGAGTCACTTAGACTGCCGCTCTGCCCTCTGCTGTATGCGAGCGTTTCAGCTTTTCTTTTGACTGTTACATATATAAGCACAAAACCAGTATACCCGTTAGCATTTTCAACTAAACACAGGGTATTCAATGCCATATATATGAATAAGCAAGTATGCGCTCTTCTTGTCATTTTCTCTTATCCTTTCCTCTTGCCCAAAAACAATATAACCATTAGTCACTTTGACTAATTACAGGGTATATTTGGGAATTCACTATAAGTAAATTAACAAATAAGAACTTTTTACTCATATTACCATTGCCTGTTACATACATTTCCATAAAAACAATATATCTTTAAGTAAATTTCATATATTACAGGGTATATAAACGTAAAGGCACTTTATAAATAAACAAGTAAGAGTTCGTTTAATTTCTTTCCCTAGCCTGTGACATATAAAAGCCGAAAACTTATATGCCCTTTATGAATTTTTAAAAAGTACAGGGTATAAACACCTATATACCATCTTTTAGTAAACTAATAAGAGTTTATCCTGCTTTATCTTATGTTTACATTAAATATCTTTGATTTTTTAAGATGAGGCCGTTCTCCTTGCATTGGGACCTTGGCAATCCCAGCTGGAGGAGTCGTCCAATCGGATTGTGGGTAACAGTCGGGTCTTTTTGCAGCAAGTCGAATGCGCGCGTGGCGAATGCAACTTGGGCAATCTCTACACAGATGCCATGCTCCATGCCGTGCGTAGCCATCAAGTAGTTAGTCCCTTGCCCTTTCTCTAATTCTCGAGCTTTGCAGTTCGTCAAGGAGGCATCCGCTCAAGCGTCCAATTGGAGCAATGTGAGCATCGCGCTGACCAGCCAAGGCAACTTTCGTGTGCCCCTGCCGGCGGGTAGTAAGTGCCAGCAGCTTCAAAAATAATGCTAGATGGAACTAATTGGTATTCAATCCTCGCTAGACATTACATATAAGCAGCTGGTGGCCATGTGCCCGTGGGAGAATCATTTGTATGCGCTGACCCTGCGTGGTGATCATCTGTTACAGCTGCTGGAGGATAGCGTAGCACCCATGAACTCCAGCCTCTCATCGCCCACATCCAAGCGTTTTCTCCAAGTCTCCGGCTTGAGGATCGTCTATAATCTAAAAGCCGATCCCGGCGAGCGGGTGATCCGTATTCTTGTGCGCTGTTCCAATTGCTCAATGCCCGAATACCAGCCATTGCGACTGAGTCAACATTATCGGCTGGTGGTCATGGAATATCTGGCCAATGGCAAAAACGGCTTCTCTCTGATTAGCAATCATGCCCAAGAACTTGAGTAAGTTCTGCCATGAATTTAAGTTGATTAAAACATGACATGAATCTCTTACAGAATGGGCCCCTTTGACTTGGATGCGCTAATGGACTATATGAATGCGATTGGGCCCATAACTGCGGGTCTAGAGCAGCGAATTCAATTTATAACTTAACAAAAATGTGTATTACATTATTTCAAATAAACGTTAGCAAAATGTGTGAAAATAATCGAATTATCGATCTATCGTATATAATTTAGCACAAAAAGTGAAGTTGGCTGCTTTGGTATTTTTCCTTTTATTTACTAAAGTACTTTTTTGAGCTTTCGGACAACGGTCACACTGCGCCCGCAGTCACTCATTCAAAACTCTTGTTAAGGTTAAGAGTCCGCCTGCGGCACATTTCAAGCAAGTTAGCTTGTGAATTTACATCAAGTCAAATCGGTAGTGTTTCAACACACAGCTTTATTTTTGTTTTTCAACTCAATTACAACTAAATACAAAAGCACTATCAAAGTAAGTACAAAATATTCTATATTCAATTTAATGTACGTTTACCGCGTGTGCTTTAACATTTCGATTATCATTGTTGTGTGCGTGTGTTTGCATTGGTGTGTTATATAAGAGAACCGGCAAAACGAGCGGCTGGGTGGCTTCTTTCTAGAATCTTCTGTAAAACATAGCGTGATTGAATTAAAGCAAATGTAAATTAATTATGTTGACAATTGACAATTCCTGCGGGCTCTCACTTTTTATATTCCATTGATAATCGTGGATTTTCGTATTACAATTGTCTACCATCCGCGCACACACACACACAAACATAGACTCACGTAACAGCAGCGAGCGCACATGTTTTTTTTTTCTTTCTTTCGATTTCACAATTGCTATGCGAGAGCAGTGCATGTTTTCTGATTGGACTTTACTAATTACATACATACATACAGATGAAAGGACCATGCACTTGCCCTACATTTCACATACACACATGTAGAGGGGGGGGGGGCTGCTTGGTTACATAAATGATTTGTTCTGGAAGACTTGCTCTCTCTCGCCTCGGCAGGGGGTTGCCCTTCTCTTATCATTTTATTGAAGACGACTTAATATGAACTGAAATGGAAATCAAAATTAAATATATTCCATTAATTAGTGGTGTACACGTGTTTCTCTTGACTTTATCGATAAATTCGTGTTTTGCAGATGTTCCGTTTACCCGTTTCACTTGCACGCACCTCCATCAGCCGGCAGCTGGCGATGCGCAGCTATGCGAAGGATGTCAAATTCGGTGCCGAGGTGCGCGCCATGATGCTGCAGGGCGTCGATGTGCTAGCCGATGCTGTGGCCGTGACCATGGGCCCCAAGGGTCGCAACGTAATCATTGAGCAATCGTGGGGCTCTCCGAAGATCACCAAGGACGGTGTTACCGTGGCCATGGCCATTGAGCTGAAGGACAAGTTCCAGAATATTGGCGCCAAGCTCGTGCAGGATGTGGCCAACAATACCAACGAGGAGGCCGGCGACGGCACCACCACAGCCACCGTGCTGGCTCGTGCCATTGCCAAGGAGGGTTTCGAGAAGATCTCGAAGGGTGCCAATCCCGTTGAGATTCGTCGCGGCGTCATGGTCGCCGTCGAGACCGTCAAGGACAACCTGAAGAGTATGTCGCGTCCCGTCAAGACACCCGAAGAGATTGCCCAGGTGGCCACCATTTCGGCGAACGGTGACCAGGCCATTGGCAAGCTTATCAGCGATGCCATGAAGCGAGTTGGCCGCGATGGCGTCATCACCGTCAAGGACGGCAAGACCCTCATCGATGAGCTGGAGGTGATTGAGGGCATGAAGTTCGATCGCGGCTACATTTCGCCGTACTTCATCAACTCGTCGAAGGGCGCCAAGGTTGAGTTCCAGGATGCTTTGCTGCTGCTCTCCGAGAAGAAGATCTCCTCAGTGCAGAGCATTATTCCCGCCCTCGAGCTGGCCAACTCACAGCGCAAGCCCCTGGTCATCATTGCCGAGGACATCGACGGTGAGGCTCTGAGCACTCTGGTCGTGAATCGCTTGAAGATCGGCCTGCAGGTGGCCGCCGTTAAGGCGCCCGGCTTTGGCGACAACCGCAAATCCACCCTCACCGACATGGCCATCGCCTCCGGCGGCATTGTCTTCGGTGACGATGCAGATCTGGTCAAGCTGGAAGATGTCAAGATTAGCGACTTGGGCCAAGTGGGTGAGGTGGTCATCACCAAGGATGATACGCTCCTGCTGAAGGGCAAGGGCAAGAAGGACGATGTGCAGCGTCGCGTCGATCAGATCAAGGAACAGATCACAGACACCACCTCCGAATACGAGAAGGAGAAACTGCAAGAGCGTCTAGCACGTCTGGCCTCCGGCGTTGCTCTGCTGCGCGTCGGCGGCTCCAGCGAGGTGGAGGTCAACGAGAAGAAGGATCGTGTCCACGATGCTCTGAATGCCACACGCGCTGCCGTCGAAGAGGGCATCGTTCCCGGTGGTGGCACCGCTCTGCTCCGCTGCATCGAGAAACTGGACTCTGTGCCCACACAGAACGAAGATCAGGTATGGAACAGACACAGAGCTCAGCCAATCTTCACCCACTTATACGCATGTTGCTTCTTCCATAGAAACTTGGCGTGGACATCGTGCGTCGGGCTCTCCGCATGCCCTGCATGACAATTGCCAAGAATGCTGGCGTTGATGGCGCCATGGTTGTGGCCAAGGTGGAGACCCAAACCGGAGATTATGGCTATGATGCGCTCAAGGGCGAATATGGCAATCTGATTGAGAAGGGCATCATTGATCCCACCAAGGTGGTGCGCACCGCCATCACCGATGCTGCGGGCGTTGCCTCGCTCCTGACCACCGCTGAGGCTGTGGTCACCGAGACGCCCAAGGACGATGCTGCTCCTGGCATGGGCGGCATGGGTGGTATGGGCGGCATGGGAGGCATGGGTGGTATGGGTGGCATGATGTAAGCACCACAAGTCAACCAACCAACCACACACACACACACACAAGACACACACATACACCATTCACACGTTTTAGGCTCGGGATGCACAATGCCAGAGTAGGGGATGGGTCAACCACATTCTCTTAGCCAGGTGTAGTTAACTTCCTTTATACACACACCTACACACACACACACACACACATGTATTTAGGGGTTGCCTCCGCCGTGCTTTGTTTCGCATTTAAATCCTGTTTTGAACAATTGTGCCGGACTCGCTGCCTCTCCCATACACTGGCGTTTCTGCATTCGTGTTTCACACTTTCTTTTCGCTTTTTCTTCCTTTTTTTTCGAGAAAAAAACTATTCCTAAATACTATTTTTTACATGTTATATATGTAAAGGCAACAAATAGCGTTAGTTGTAAAAATAACAATAAAAAATACAAAATTATCAAAGAAACATTTTATTTTCTTGTGGAATTACTTGATAAGGCATAAATGTATATATCTATATATGTATGTACTTATGTATATTCTTCAATATATTATAGCCATATGTAAAGAATATATATATCTCTATACAAAATGTTTTTAAGTCTGGACTTTGGACTTACGCTTGATGCTACTTAGATATGCCTAACATGGAATTCTATAAGATGGTATTATATACGACTATATAAAGTATATATATACTTGATCAGCATGACGAGCTGAGTCAATATATCCGTCTGTTCCGATCAACTTAGAATATTAAAGTTATTGCTGAAATTTTACACCTAGACTTTCCTCTGCTGCTGGCATTATATACCTCTCGGAATCACCTGGATCGGACGACTATATCCTATAGCTCTCATTGAATAGATCATTTTTAAGAAGTGTTTTAGTAGGGAAAACTTTGGCGCTATTGAAGTCTGAGACTGGAATATCGCACGTATTTTATTGGACCTCCAAACAAAAATATATAGCAGTTTAAGAGCTAGAGCATCCAAATTTGGAAAGTAATATAATGTTGTCCTCCCCTTAAGATAGATCAAAAAGTTATATATTCACGCCCACTAGGGGCGTGGCATATCGCAAAAGTCTATATAGAGTATATAACTCTGTTAGAGCCAAAGACTTGAAACTTAAAACATATACATATTTGTAAGACCCATCCCTAGAAAAAAAGATATAGCATATATAGCTACGCCCATTATGGGCTTGGGGAATCGGTGCAAACTGCATCTTCTACAATTCTACACCTAGAGACCTAAACAACAAAACTATAAAAAATATATATATACATATTCGTCTCTTTGGGGTTTGGCAAATCGGACAAAACTATATCTTTCTAAGTTTTATAGTTACAACACCAAAATTTAATATATATTAATAATATTACAGTTGCTCTGCTCAATAGATTGGCCAAAAATGATATATATCCATCTGTTAGGGGCGTGGCAAATCGGTTAAAACTATATCTTCTACAAATTTACACCTATACGTCAATATATACTTCAATCTTGATCTCTTCTTAGCAAATCAGAGAAACCCATATCTACTTGATTTAAAATTGCTAGGGTATTACCAAACTTCAGCACGACCGAGGTTGGTCCATTCCTCTAGTTATACCCTGAACCCATT
This sequence comes from Drosophila gaucha, assembly GCA_035045545.1. Taxonomy (NCBI): domain Eukaryota; kingdom Metazoa; phylum Arthropoda; class Insecta; order Diptera; family Drosophilidae; genus Drosophila; species Drosophila gaucha. The sequence continues at coordinate 651,817 of JAWNOY010000011.1, forward strand.
GATAATGGGAAATCAGGGTGTATTGGTTTTGTAAAAAGTATGTAACAGGCAGATGGAGGCGTGGCAGACCCCATAAAGTATATATCAATTCTTGATCAGGGTGACGAGCTTAGTCGATTTAGCCCTGTCCGTTTATATGAACGCGTCGATCTCAGAACCTATAAGAGCTAGAGAATTGCCATTTTACACGAATGTCCTCCCATACAGCGCGCATATCAAGTTTGTTTTAGATATTCTATACATTTTTCAGTTTCGATGATATTGATTAAAAACGTTATCGATATTTAGTTTTTGGACCATATCACTTACATCTTTTTGGCAAAAGTCACCAAATTCTGATTTTAGCTTTTTATATAGAAAATACAATTTCGGTTTTTTTATATTTTGTATAACGGCTTTAAGGTAAAAAAAATCAATTTATTTAAAGTTCAGTGAAAAACATAGCCACACTGAAATTTTCAATATTTAGGGTATAACAGCATATTCAATGTAATAAAAATATTCAATGCTGAAAACGTCATCAAAATCCGTTCAGTAGTACAGAAGTTATGAAAGAAAACATTTTGTCAATCGGCAAAAGCAAGCGGCAGCAGCGCCAAGCGCTCTACACGTGTGCACACATACATTGAAGTGCGTGCATTCTTTGAAATATGAAAATACAAGTGATTTATATTTGTAAAATATTTGTGAACAATTAATTACTTTATTTACAATTAAAATTGGGTGTAAAAGTTTTATTGATAACTTGATTTGGAGGCACAAATGCAATATTCACATTTACATAATCGCCGTGATACATAATGATTCCGATACTTAAGTATATAACATGTTTTGTAAAAATAGATTTAGACTTAAGAGCAAAAAATTTGAATAGATCTTCGTAGAATAATATTTTAATAGAGTTCCGCCTTCTGCATGACCGCCTCGACGAGGGCTTTGAAAGCGTCCTCGATCATGCTAATGTGAAGTTGGGCATCGCGATATGAGCAGAGCTTGGCGCTCTCTGTTAGAGGCATTTGCATGGTGGTGACACCTAGAGACGATTGCGAATGGAGACTGCGGCCGGTGTTCATCAGGATGTTGACGCAGTCATCGGCGAGAATGGGAAACGTTTCGACGAATCGCACCATGGCGGGCAGCACGTTCCGCAGGAATTTACACTTGGCCGAGGAGGTGAGCAGCGAGAGCGTCGTCTGGATGACATTCAGGCAGAACTTGGAGACGCCCAGGCTCTTGGGTATCGAATAGTTCAGCACCAGATGCGATGTCAGCTCGATGGTGAAGATTTGCTTGTCCATTTCGGTGACATTGAGGAATTCGTGAACGAAATCGATGCAAATATGCATCGAGGGCACGCTCGCCACAATCATGGGTATGACGGACTTGGGGTAGGTCTGGAAGTGCACCAGCTTGGCCAGCGATGGCTCCGTGATGAACGCCTGGTGCACATACGTCCCAATGATGCCCTGCAGCTCGCGCAGCTCCAGCTGCGACACCCGCGTGTCCGCCTTCCCGTCCATATAGTCCAGCACCTCGAGCAGTATGTGCACCGCCGCGCTCTCTTGCGAGGCAATCAGCGTCGTCTTCAGCTCCTCCCGGTCCGCGTCCGTTTGCACTAGTCCGTTCTTGTCCAGCACCTGTTTCTGCTGCATATGGACGTTGAGGTAGGTTTTCGATGCGGCGAGGCTGCCCTTCAATATCCGCAGCAGGATGACCAGCATGTACGGCGAGCAGAACACCTCGCGCGGGCAGCTGCAAAAACAGATTGAGTTGAGACAATTAATGGGTATCTATAGTCAAGTTTAATATGTATATAACAGGTAAGGAGAGAATGCTACTCAAAAGTATAGAAGGCTTAGACAATAAAAGAAGATTAAGAATTAATGGGTATCTATAGTCGAGTATAGTATGTATATAACAGGTAAGGAGAGGATGTAAGAAAAGGACGAGAAAACAGAGAGAGCAGAGACTGTCTCTAAAGACTCAAACAGTACAATTGATTAAGAATTAATGGGTATCTATAGCCGAGTATAGTATGTATATTACAGGTAAGGAGAGGATGTGAGAAAAGGACGAGGAAACAGAGAGAGCAGAGACTGTCTCTAAAGACTCAAACAATACAATTGATTAAGAATTAATGGGTATCTATAGTCGAGTATAGTATGTATATAACAGGTAAGGAGAGGATGTGAGAAAAGGACGAGGAAACAGAGAGAGCAGAGACTGTCTCTAAAGACTCAAACAATACAATTGATTAAGAATTAATGGGTATCTATAGTCGAGTATAGTATGTATATAACAGGTAAGGAGAGGATGTGAGAAAAGGACGAGAAAACAGAGAGAGCAGAGACTGTCTCTAAAGACTCAAACAATACAATTGATTGAGAATTAATGGGTATCTATAGTCGAGTTTAATATGTATATAACAGGTAAGGAGAGGATGTGAGAAAAGGACGAGGAAACAGAGAGAGCAGAGACTGTCTCTAAAGGCTTAGACAATAAAATGAATTAACAATTGATGGGTATCTATAGTCGAGTATAGTATATAATAGATACTGTAGCTATGGTGGCACATAGCAAGGGATTTTGCATTAATGGGTATCTATAGTTGAGCATGTTTCTGGTGGAGTATGTAATAGATGAGGTACTAGGTAGTTCGTGGGCGGAAGGAAGGAAATCACTTAATCAATCAAGGGTACAGGGTATATGGGGAATAAAAGATATATACTGCACGAGTCACAAGACATCAGTTATTTTGGGGCAGATCATGTGCCGATCATATATATTATAATACCATATATAACAATTGAGGTAAAAGGTAGCTCGAGAGAGAAAGGAAGGAAATCACTTAATCAATCAAGGGTACAGGGTATATAGGGTATATATTGAATAAAGACTATATGCTGCGCAAGTCACTGGACAGCAGCGGCTCTGGAGCAGATGATCTGCTAACAATATATAATGGTATCATATATAACAGATTAGGTTATAGGTAGCTTCAGAAGGAAAGGAAGGAAATCAATTAGGGTACAGGGTATATAGGGAATAAAAGCGAGTCACTAATCACTAATCACACTGAACAAAGTAACAGTTAGAGAGAGAGAGAGAGAGAGAGAGAGAGAGAGAATGTCTGTGAGCAAGAGAGAGAGAGAGAGAATGTCTGTGAGCAAGAGAGAAAGAGAAAGAAAGTAACAGACTGAGGGCAGAGGAGAAAGAAACAAACTGAGGACAGAGGAAATAGAGAACTAAAGAGAGAGAGAAAGAAAGAGAGAGAGAGACTGAAAGAGAGATAGTGAGACCCTAAGACCAAGAGAGACAGAGACAGACTGAGGCTAAGAGCGAGAGAGAGACTGAGAGCAAGAGAAAGAGCGAGAGTGAGCGAGATAAAGGCAAGAGAATGGGTATCTAAGTGCGTGAGTAGCATATAGGAAGTATATAGGGTATTTAAGACTAGAGATGGGATCGGAATAGACATTCGTTCCCGACCCAACCCGTCCCGAAATAATTTTTGATTTTCCCGCCCGATTGTCCCGAAAAATTTTTTACTTTTCCCGCGGGTCCCGACATTTCCCGAAATTTTTTTTCAACATTTAGAACTTTTATGATAGATTAATAAATAAATAATAAATAAATTAGATAATATTTTGTCAAAATTTTCTTCTCTAAGATGTGTTCTCCTTTCTTCCAAAATTCTACTAGAAGTAGAATATACCTTCTCACTCGTTCTAGCAAGAAATTGTAACAAAGACAATTCCATTGTATTGTTGTCAAAATAATAAAATATTTGAACTTCTCTTAAATTGAACAGGATTTATATTAGAATTAATTTCCTCGACAATATCATTCTTCTGTTCTTTGATAAATACAGGCAATTTTATCTATTAATAATTTTCTTATCGGGAGCCGCGAGAATTTCGGAATCAAGCACTTATCCCGACCGTCCCGTAATTTTTCAAAATCTTTCCCTTCCCGCCCGATTTCGAAAATTTTTTCGGGACCCGCGAGATACCCGAAAATTCCGATCCCAACGTCCATCTCTATTTAAGACTATAAAGTACCATGAGGGGTATATTAGGCTGTAAAAACCAACTGCAGCAGAACAAAGAGAGAAAGAGAGAGAGAGAGCGGGACAGAGATATCATGGAGATCATGGTAAAGGAGTTTGAGGTTAGAATTCAGGGATATCTTATAGTCTGTGCGGAAGTGCAATATATAAGATAAATGTTGGCAGATCTGTAGAGGATGCAGTATATATAAAGATTTTCAACTATAGCTCAAGCATATATCAGAAAGAGAGAGAGAGAGAGAGAGAAAGGCAAACTTTAATATATGATAAATGATCAGTGATAAATGCACTACTTTTCTCAGCACCTAATCATGCTAATTAGAGCTAAGGAAGAGTCTTTCCGGACTAAACAGATGTGAATTGTCAGACTTCAACTATAGCTGAATAGGTAAAAGAACAGAGCGAGCGAGAGAGAGAGAGAGAGAGATATTGCCTTCCCCTTTTTATTGAGCTTTAAATGATATTGCCAACATACCCTAGGACATCCATGGGCTCCAGCAGGCTCTCGTTGGCGAACGTGCGTCGATTTAGGGCATCCGAGTTGTTGGTAATGGCGCGCAGGGACATAATCCAGAAGGTGGTGGGCAGGACAGCATTCAATCTCAGCCAGAGATCATTGTACAGGTCCTTGACGTAGCGCGGCACATCCTTGCGAAAGACATGGGGCAGATGCTGCACCAGCTGGTGGGCGTGCTGGGCGAGGGATTCGGGCGGCAGCTGGAGGAGACGCTTGAACAAACGGATGGCCAGACGAGGCTTCGTTTCGACATGCTCCAAGGCGCGGGTCAGAAGCTCCGGCCTGAGATCGTACGATCGATGATCCTCCAGGTCCAACAGGGTACTGGCCAAATAGTGCTCCTCCAGCCAATCGTCGACCATGCTCAGATGCGGATAGTTCGAGATGATGAGCCGCAGCAGCGGATGGAAGAGGGAGAGGTAGTCGTTGTGATACTGATGCGCCTTCTGCAGCAAATACTTGAGGGGCAGCCCGCCAAGGAAGTTGTTGGTGTACTCCTTCTGCTTGCGTCCGCCCAAGGCACTTTGGTTCATCAGTCGCGTGTCCTCGTAGAGCATCAGGTAGTAGATCATGAGCAGCTGGGAGGTCAAAGGACAGGCCACCTCCACCTGGTTGAGCTCTTCGTTGGCTATCGCTGGCTGCAGCTCCTCGGCGAAGAAGGTGAGCGGCGAGGTGCGAAAGACATGAAGGATCTCCTGTTCGGTGAACGGCCGATGCATATGATCGATGCTAATCTTGCCCGTGGGATTCGGTATGATCAGAGTGTTGACGAAGACCTCGACCAGAGCGGGCATCACCGGATGCACCGGTCGAACGGAGCTGCAGATCTGCTTGAAGATCCACGATTTGATGGGCACCTTGTGCTTGAGGAACGTGCGCGACTTCAGCAGCTGGTGGATGCAGTGCACCGGCAAATAGCCTGGAATTGTGCCATTCAGATTGGGTGTAACGGGCACACGCACCGCATGCAGTGCCACCACCTGCTCCGTGAACAGATCCTGCGTAAAGAGCTGCTTGATCCGATTCGTGCTGTTCGGCCGGATGGGGATCTTCATGGCCAGCGTGGAGCAGACCATTTCGCTAATAGCTGTGATCTGATTGCTATGAAAATGTATGGCCAGCAGCAGCAGCATCTCGCCCAAGGAGCTGCTCGTGCCCGAGCGCCTGCAGAAGAAGGCATCCTCTCTGATGAGCCACTGCAGCCACTCCACGGCCTTGTTCTCAAGCGGAATTGTGGACACCAGCGAGGGGCAGGCAATGAGCATGCAGAGCGCCAATGTGACAAACCGAACACCCGACGCCGTCGGCTGCGGGCAGCTGGTGACCAACTGGGACAGGGCATTGATCTCATCATCGTTGAACTTCAATCCTCCGATGCCCCTCAAGGCGCAATAGAGACGCAGCAGGACAGCGCCTTGCAAATTGAAATCCTTCAGCTCCGCCGCGCTGCTGGTGATCTGCAGTATCTTCTGCAACAGCTCGAACCGCACCAGATTCAGTGCTTCGCCCTTCCGCTTCTGGCTGGTGCGTATATACAAAGCGAACCACGAGCGCAAATTCTGATCGTTGCCCAGCAGCAGCCCCGTTAGGAAGGCAATCTGCAAAAATATATCGGAGGGGATTAGACGACGATCCATTAGTGTTGGGTGGGTGAGAGCGAAGTTACCAAATCTTCGGAATGCTTGAGCGCCAGCTTGAGCATAAACGACGGCACCTTCAGCATGTCCACGCACATGGAGCGATTGGCCAGCGCCTGCGAGGGATTCATTTCGCTGAGCGCCATCAGCAGGGCCAGCCGCTGTTTGCCCTCGTTGCCCTCCTCATCGCAATTGGCAATCACATGGGACACCACATCCCGATAGCAATCCGGAAAATTGGCAACCAGAGCACAAACTATCCGATAACCATTCGGCACATGGACCAAGGCGTCTGTCAGTTCCAATATATTGAGCAGGGAGGGCAGCTCGGCGAGCGCGATGCACAGTATGTCCACCACCTCCTCCAGATAGATGCCATCATCGAGGATTTCCGAATGGCTGGCCACGCCCACAGCTGCACTCGCCGAGGGCTTCTGCTCAGCGGCGGCAGACACCTGTTGCTGCAGATTGAAGATTTCGGAGAGGACGACGCGAACTTTTCGCGCCACATCGGCTCGCTCGAAGCCGAGGGCAATGCCCGATTGGAGACCGTACTCGGGCTGTGGCTGTGGCTGATCCTGGCCATCGAAAAACGTGGTCACACTGCTCGATTTTTGGCGCGTAAGCAACTCCTTCTTTAGATCATTCTCCAGCTCGTGGTAGTTGACTTGCAGATAGGAGACGATGCTATTTACCACCTCGATGCCAATGAGTACGGCGAGAATTTGTTTGCGTGACTCCATCGAGGATTCCGTGTTGTCCAGTGGCGAGAGCAGGCTCATCCGTACTAGCGACGGCAAAACCGGCCGAATCTCTGTCTCCGGGTAGCTGGCTAAAGATGTTATGTCCAGAGTTTGCATGGCACCGAAAACACGGGCCGACACATCGTACATCTTCACCGGCATCGCTCCAGGCGCACCTGTTGCCAACTCAATGACAATTTTGTTGTTTTTCTATCTATATATCTGATGGATACGTTTATCTGACAGCCGAAGATCCAAACACTCTATCACTAAAGCATCGATACTAGCTAGCATCGATGTTGGCACTCAATACTCGATAGGTGTGGTTTTATTTCGCGCTTCCAATGGCGATATTCGATAACTGCGTAATCCCAGCAGACCCTATTAAATTAATTCCAATGTAAAGATTTTATTTTTGGTCCCCGGTTTGCCCGATGTGGGCTGCCAACTGGTTTTTATGCATGAACTATCGAGTCGTTGGTTTGTCAGCGCACTCGATGTATCGTTGTATCGATGTTTCGATGTTTTTCTTTTACTGATACACACATTTTCCATTCCGTATTCAGCAGTCACTTTTTTTTTACTCGCAAGTGAAGTTCGACCGCAAAGAATAAATGTGAATAAAAATAAATATATCGTGAAGCATCTATATGAATTGTGTATTTTATGAATCAATTAGGGAAAATTGAACAGCAAGTTTGCCGAGTAGGTAAGTGAAAGTTGCTACTAGTGCAGTGCAATACAAACAGGCGGCAAATAAAGAAAATCAAATGTCGGAAAAAAATAGACCAACGCCCCAGTGCCCAGTGCCGAGTGCCTAGTGAGAAGAAGAAGAAGAAGAAGCATCAGTAATAGTATTAGTAGTAGTTGTAGTAGCAGCAGAGGAGTCGGAAAAAGTATCTCAAAGTTGAAATGTGGGCCAGTTGGATGTTGCAGTGTTAAATAACTGATATATAATACATGTATATATGCATGCATAGATACATGATCGAACCTACTTATATATCTATCTACATATATGTGTGAGCATACGTATATACATAATAAAAACATCATCGATTAAAATTGCCTGCCCCCGTCTATCGCAGTCGCAGTCACAGTACGTTCGCTGCTGGCGTTGATGACATCATTCGGTGTTATTTTTTTCTTCAGTTCGTTTAGTCTGTGCGATGTGAGAGCGTACCGCAGGGTCGTGCGTGTGAGTGTGCTTGTGTGTGTGTGAGTTACTGGATGAATACGTGCGTGTAAACGAATATTTCAACCTACAAGAATCAAAACAAAAATGTATGAAATAAAGTAAAATTGAATTAATTTTAATTAAAGCAGCGAAATGAAAGAAACTTGAATCACATTTGCGTCACAGCTCAATAAAAAAAGTGCGATAAAAGCAATATTTTTAATCGAGATATACATATACATATGTACATGTTTTTAATCATACACACGTACACACACAAGCACATAGTATCTTTTACTCCCTTTCTCGCCTTATTATTTTTGTTTTACTCACTCATTCACACACACATTCAAACTGACAGCAAAATGCACTTCGAAATACAGTTACGTGCACACACACACAAACACACGGGCCATGTAAAAATAGGAAATCCTTCCAAGAGGTCACGAGTTGAATTTGAAGTTGTTTATCGATACATGAAAATGAGTGGAAAACAGAACGAGAAACTGTGCTGCACTTGTCCATATATGCTTTGAGTGTGTGTACGTGCGTAAATGTGTGCGTGTGCGTGTGTGTTTGCGTTAAGGTTTGGCCCACCTTCTTAATTAACGCCGCCGTCGGTCGGCTGCCTTAAAAAAATGACAAATCAACGGCCATAACTCAAATTGTACAGTTGTAAGGTAATAAGCACGTACTGCTGTATGTGTGCACGCATGTGAGTGTGTGTTTGTTAGCTGAGCTAGAGCTGGAGAAGCCTCACAGTAAAAACAACAAAAATTACATTACGCGCTGTTCGAAAACAGGTTTTCCACATTGTAAGAAAAAAGCAACATACATATAATTAAACATTGAAGTTTTCACTGCTGTGATGGCTGGCATTAACTGCTGCCCTGGTTAATTGAATTTGAGCGACGTCAATTGCACAACTCCAACGCCCCAAAAGAAAAACCGCGCCTCTTGTTGCTAATCAAATCAATGTGATGAACTCACTTCCAGCAAGATCAACTCAACACACACAAGCACGCACTAAGTAAATATATACATATATTTGTGTGTATGCAATCATAATTGCAAAGCTGGTCGAGCTGAGTTCAAAACCTACCCCATTTACTGGGTTTGCTGAATACGAGTCGGCTCCCCACTCCCCCTGCAGTCGAGTCAGTTTTTTTTTTCTTCGTACTCATTAGCTCTCTTCGAGTTACACAGCGACGCTCTCCATTTACGCTCAACCGCTCTCTTTGTGTGCGTATGCCGCCTGTTTGTTTGTTTGTGTTGCGTTGGTGTCGCAGTTGTTGTTGTTGTTGTCATCGCTCTGTTTTCGTTGCGCGGCGCGCGCTCTCCCTCTTTCGCTCTCTATTATGCGTTCATCTCTCAGTCGCCTGTCGGCGAGTTTTAAGCTTCGTTTTCGTTATAATCAGCAAAATATTACGTAATAGATAATAGAGCCGCGTGAACGTGAATGCGAATGTGTGCTATGCGCTCATAAATATATGTATGTAAATAAAGATGTGTGCTAAATTCTCTATTGTTTTCTTTTTGTCGCTTTTTGTTAGTTTTTTTTTTTTTAAACATTGATTGTTGTTGCAAAATTAGCTCATGCCCATTCAGAGCGCAAATTAAATCAGCAACTGTTTCGAGTGCAATTTTTAAGAGTGATGTGTTACAAAAAAACATAATTGCCACAACTAGATACGTACTAGTGTGTAAGTCTGTGTGTGTGTAGAGCGTGAAGGGAATGACCTGCACAGCTTGGAATAAAGGTCAACATACACTTGCCTGCCTGCATAGCTGTATATATTGTCCGTTTGTATGTGTGCATCAGTTCCCAGTGGTATACAGATAAAAAATAAAGCACGCACACATACATGCGCTTATGTGTATATATGTATTATGTATGTATTTTTGTGTTTTTTTTTTCGGTCATGCCGATAGTTTGTGAATTGAATTTCCTGCAATTTCACCACCAAGCGATTTAAATCACTGCGCCCCTCCCCCTAACCCCTTGTTCCACTTGTTTTGCCGCCCACAACCTGTCACACTTTTAGAAAATGGGAATCAGAATTGGAACGAGAATCGCATTGCGGATGGGGCGTGATGTAATCGCGTTAACTATAAAGCCAAAATAATGAATAGACACACACACACACACATACATATATACAGTGAGCGACAATTGTGATCAGACTTGTTAGCCAGTTGACCCAGGCGACCCGCGTGCCACTCAATGTGACGCCATTGTGTCTTATGAATCATCAAGTTCGAAGAGAGCAGGGGAATAGGGGAGGAAAAGTGTAATGAAAAACCACCCACCGAGGCGTGAATAAATATTTGTATATTTATGCAGAAAAGTTTAACATGAGCACAAATCTAAAAAAAAAAACACTAAACATCAAAAGGACAACAAAAACTTTATCAACAATGAAATTACAGTGAAAGTTGACTCAAGCGAACATCGACAGAAAAATATATAAATAATAACTGTAAAAACAATGGAACATATTTCATTTATTCCCAGATAAATGATAAATAAACAAATGTGCTATTAAGAAATGTGTTTAAAAAAAACTGTTATATTTATACTCAAGAAAAAATGAAATTAAAGCAGATAAAAAATTGGGCTTTAACGCAATATTGGACTACAACGTATACATATACCCGTCTAATATAGCTTTAATTTTATACTCAAATGTTGTTCTTTTTTTATAACATGTTCCAAACTTATCTAATCGAGTAAATAACTCATAAGGAAGCAAGTGAAAACGTTGCATTTTGGGGCATAGCCGACTGCATAATACCCACTCACACTGCAATAACAGTTTAAAGTAGAAGATATATGTAAATATCTTTAAAAGTTTATTGAAAATTATAATTATAATTCTTAAGCTTTAAGTTTTAGCTAATAGAAGAAAAACAAACCTATATACTCTATAAGTTTTTATATAAAAGTTGTTTAAAAAAAAAGTTCTTTAAAAATAATTTCAATAAAAGTATTATTAACTTAAAGTATGCTCAAAAGTATTAAACAAATAAATGTCCATTAGGTAGAGAGTTCTAAATTTTTTTATAGATTATATTTATCATATACTTTTTATACGTTCGAGGCTAAAAAAAATTGATAAGAATACATGGAAACAAGAAAGAATCAGGGTATAAAAACTGCAAAAAATGAAGAAAAATTCAAGAACCGAATGGAATATTTGCCATATTATATATTATAATGATATTATATTAAATATATTATTTTCCTTTTCACTTTGCAGTTATTCTTTGAGGTTTATTTTCGGTTCGGAATTGGGGGATACAAAATTGAATTCTTTGCGGTGAGAATTGTGGACAATCTAAACAAGGAGAGCTGACAAAATGACGACGGACATTTCAATTGTTCGATGGGACCCCAGCCAGGGTCCAGGCAACGAATATATCGATGAATACGAATACGATGGCGGCAATTCCAGTTCGCGACTGTTCGAAAGGTCGCGCATCAAGGCCCTTGCGGAGGAGCGCGAAAGCGTACAGAAGAAGACGTTCACCAAGTGGGTGAATTCGCATCTGTGCCGGGTCAATTGTCGCATTGCCGATCTCTACGTGGATATGCGGGATGGCAAGCATCTGATCAAGCTGCTGGAAGTGCTCTCCGGCGAACGACTGCCTAAGCCCACAAAGGGCAAGATGCGTATACACTGCCTCGAGAATGTGGACAAGGCGCTCCAGTTTCTGCGCGAGCAGCGCGTTCATCTCGAGAACATTGGCTCCCACGACATTGTCGATGGCAATGCCTCACTCAATCTCGGCCTCATTTGGACGATTATCTTGCGCTTCCAGGTATGTTAAACATCCACTTCCAGTTCCAGTTCCAGTTCTAGTTATGTTAAAGTTAACAGTGTCTGCTAGTCAAAGTCAGTGTTGCCGTTTTTTTGACGAGCATAAAAAGCTAGATGAAGAAAAAGCTGGGGAAAAAGCTGACTTTTCGAAAAAAAAATTTGTATGATTTCTGCAAATTTGAAGTTAAATAAGTTCAATTTTCTGTCAAATTATTGGTGATAAGAAAAAAAAAAAAGACGTTCAATGGTGGATTTGAATAGTGTACACATATTCATTAAATGACCTTTTTTTTTGCTCACCACTCAGAAATTTTACAGTTTCTGCTCAATATTATCAAAAAAAAAATCATCCTAAAATTTACTTAAATGAGAACAAGCTCAAAAACATCTAAATCGGTTTTTTAAAAAAACTATATTTCCCGCTTCCCGCAATTTTCGCATTTACAAAAAAACTAGATCTGACGGGAAAAAAGCGGATAAGGCAACACTGGTCAGAGTTCATGTTAGTTTACAGCAAGGCTGAAGAGTTATGTAAACATGTAAATGTAAGAAGCATAAAATGTTAGTTAACATAACATATTTTAAAGCAAACATAGATAACAGCAAAAGTTAACATAGCTAAGAAATTTTAACAGTGAATACTGTAAAGGAATTTTACTTAGAAAGAAAATAGTAATATACTAACATGAGATATATAAGTAAATTTTAACATAACAGTATTCTATTAGTTTACATAGCTGAAAGTGATTTAAAGTAATTAATAAGGTTAAGTAAAGGTTACTTAATGTTATGTTAGACAGATCTTTAAAAGCAATTAAAGAAGAAAAAGATTTTTTCATTAGTTTTCATGTTTCATGTTAGAGATGGGATCGGGAAAGAATTTCGTTCCCGACACAACTCGTCCCGAAATAATTTTTGATTTTCCCGCCCGATTGTCTCGACAAATTTTTTATTTTGTCCCGCGGGTCCCGACATTTCCCGAATTTTTTTTTTTAACATTTAGAACTCTTATGATAGATAAAATTTTTTACTTAAAAATAATATTTTCTCAAAATTTCTTCTCTAAGATGAGTTCTTCTTTCTTCCAAAATTCTACTAGAAGTAGAACATACATTCTCACTCGTTATAGAAGATGTTGGAACAAAAAGTACTTGCCTAGCAAGCATTTGTAACAAAGACAATTCCATTGCATTGTTGTCAAAATAATAAAATATTTGAACTTCTCTTAAATTGAACAGGATTTATATTAGAATTAATTTCCTCGTCAATATCATTCTTCTGTTCTTTGATATAAACAGGCAATTTTATCTATTTATAATTTTCCTATCGGGACCCGCGGGAATTTCGGCACTTATCCCGAGTGTCCCAGACTTTTTCATAATCTTTCCTATCCCGCCCGATCCCGAAATTTTTTTCGAAAATCCCTATCCCGACGACTGTCTCTGTTTCATGTTGCTCCAGTGTAGAATTAGATAGCCCTGATCTTGTTCTAGATTTAATTTGTTAAAAGTAAATCTGATCTTGAACTTGATTTAGTTTACCTGATCTTGATCTCTAGATTTATATACATAGTTATACCATATGCCATTGTGAACAATTTACGTTCGTAAACAGATTCAAGATATCACCATCGAGGAGGTGGACAATAAGGAGACAAAGTCAGCCAAGGACGCGTTGCTGCTGTGGTGCCAGATGAAGACCGCTGGCTATCACAATGTGAATGTGAGGAATTTTACGACCTCGTGGCGGGATGGATTGGCCTTCAATGCGATCATACACAAACACCGTCCAGATCTAGTGCAATTTGAGAAGCTATCGAAGACCAATGCCATACACAATCTAAACAATGCCTTTGATGTGGCCGAGGATAAGCTTGGACTGGCCAAGCTCCTAGATGCCGAAGATGTGTTCGTTGATCATCCCGATGAGAAGTCGATCATTACGTATGTGGTCACATACTATCACTACTTCAGCAAGCTGAAGCAGGAGACGGTGCAGGGCAAGCGTATTGGCAAGGTGGTCGGCATTGCCATGGAGAACGACAAGATGATCCATGACTATGAGCACTTCACGAGCGATCTGCTTAAATGGATCGAGACGACAATACAATCGCTGGGCGAACGCGAATTCGAGAATTCTCTGGCTGGTGTCCAAGGTCAATTGGCGCAGTTCTCCAATTATCGCACCATCGAGAAGCCGCCCAAATTTGTGGAGAAGGGCAATCTGGAGGTGCTGCTCTTTACGCTCCAATCGAAGATGCGAGCCAACAACCAGAAACCGTACACCCCGAAGGAGGGCAAAATGATATCGGACATTAACAAGGCTTGGGAGCGTTTGGAGAAGGCCGAGCACGAGCGAGAGTTGGCGCTGCGCGAGGAGCTCATCCGGCAGGAGAAACTCGAACAGTTGGCGGCACGTTTCGATCGCAAGGCCTCGATGCGAGAGACCTGGCTGTCGGAGAATCAGAGGCTCGTTAGCCAGGATAACTTTGGCTTCGATCTGGCCGCTGTCGAGGCAGCTGCCAAGAAGCACGAAGCTATCGAAACGGACATCTTTGCATACGAGGAGCGTGTCCAGGCCGTGGTCGCTGTTTGCGATGAACTGGAATCGGAGCGTTATCACGATGTGAAGCGCATCCTGTTGCGCAAGGACAATGTGATGCGTCTGTGGACGTATCTGTTGGAGCTGTTGCGTGCTCGTCGCATGCGCCTGGAGATTTCGTTGCAGCTGCAGCAGAACTTCCAAGAGATGCTCTACATCCTTGACAACATGGAGGAAATCAAACAGCTGCTGATGACCGATGACTATGGCAAGCATTTGATGGGTGTCGAGGATCTGCTCCAGAAGCATTCGCTAGTTGAGGCCGACATCAATATATTGGGTGAACGCGTCAAGGTCGTCGTGCAGAACTCCCAGAAGTTCCTTAGCGACGATCCCGAATCGTATAAACCATGCGATCCCGAAATCATTGTCAGCCGGGTCCAACAGCTGGAGGATGCCTATGCGGAGCTCGTGCGTCGTGCTGTTGAGCGTCGCAGCCATTTGGAGGAGAGCCGCAAGCTATGGCAATTCTATTGGGATACTGCCGACGAGGAGAACTGGATCAAGGAGAAGGAGCAGATTGTGTCTACCGATGAAATTGGTCACGATCTGACCACCGTCAATCTGTTGCTGAGCAAGCACAAGGCACTCGAATCGGAGATCACGTCGCACGATCCTCAGCTCCAGAATGTGGCCAAGGTGGGCGCCGAACTCATAACCGAAGGACATTTGGGAGCTGATCGCATCAAGGATCGTCTCAAGGAAATTCTGTCCAAGTGGGATCATCTGCTCGATCTGACCAAGTATCGTCGCCAGCGTCTGGAGAATGCAGTCGAATACTTCCAACTGTTTGCCGACGCCGACGATGTGGACAACTGGATGCTGGACACGTTGCGCATTGTCTCCAGCGAGGATGTGGGACGCGATGAGGCCAACGTTCAGTCGCTGTTGAAGAAGCACAAGGATGTCGCCGATGAGCTTAAGAACTATGCCGAGGTCATCGATGCACTGCACAAACAGGCTGAGACCTTGAAGCTCAACGATCCGGAGAAGCAGAATGTGGACAAGCGTCTGGAGGCGATCGATACGCGTTACAAGGAGCTAACCGAACTAGCCAAGCTGCGCAAGCAGCGTCTCCTCGACGCACTCAGCTTGTACAAGCTGATGTCCGAGGCGGACGGTGTGGAGCAATGGATCAAGGAGAAGACCAAGATGTTGGATACCATGGTGCCCGGCAAGGACATCGAAGATGTCGAGATAATGAAGCATCGCTTCGAGGGCTTCGACAAGGAAATGAATGCCAATGCGTCACGTGTGGCCGTTGTCAATCAGCTCGCTCGCCAGCTGCTCCACGTCGAGCATCCGAATTCGGATGAGATACTCGACCGACAGAATCATCTCAACCAGGAGTGGTCGACGCTGCGCGAGAAGGCCGAGGCAAAGATGGATGACCTGAAGTCGGCCCATGGTGTGCAGACCTTCTACATTGAGTGCCGCGAGACAATCTCATGGATTGAGGACAAGAAGCGCATCCTTACTGAAACCGACAGCCTGGAAATGGATCTGACCGGTGTGATGACCCTGCAGCGTCGTCTCAGCGGCATGGATCGCGATCTGGCTGCCATTCAGGCCAAACTCTCGAGCCTGGGACGTGAAGCGGACAGCATTGAGGTGGAGCATCCAGAGGAGGCCCAGCTGATCCGTGAACGTATCGCACAAATCGAACTGATCTGGGAGCAGTTGACACAGATGCTTAAGGAGCGCGACTCCAAGCTGGAGGAGGCTGGCGACTTGCATCGTTTCCTGCGCGATCTCGATCACTTCCAGACCTGGTTGACCAAGACCCAAACTGATGTCGCTTCCGAAGATACGCCCACATCGCTGCCAGAGGCCGAAAAGCTGTTGAACCAGCATCAATCCATACGCGAGGAAATCGACAACTATACCGAGGACTACAAATCCATGATGGAGTACGGCGAACGTTTGACCTCCGAGGGCAACACGTCCGAGGATCCGCAGTATATGTTCTTGCGGGAGCGCTTGAATGCCTTAAAGGATGGCTGGGAGGAGCTGCATCAGATGTGGGAGAATCGTCAGGTGTTGCTCTCGCAGAGCCTCGATCAACAGCTCTTCAATCGGGATGCTCGTCAGACCGAGGTGCTGCTCAGCCAACAGGAGCATTTCCTCAGCAAGGACGACACTCCGGTTAATCTCGAACAGGCTGAGAACCAGCTGAAACGTCACGAAGCCTTCCTTACCACGATGGAGGCCAACGATGATAAGATCAATACGCTGCTCCAGGTGGCCGACACCCTTGTGGAGAAGGAGCACTTCGATGCGGACAAGATTGGCAAGCGGGCAGAGAATATAACCGGGCGTCGTGACGACAATCGCCAGCGGGCGCTTGATCAGCACGAGAAGCTGAAGAACCAGGTGAAGCTGCACGAGTTCCTGCAGGATCTGGAGGAGTTGGCCGAATGGGTGCAGGAGAAGTATGTCACATCGCAGGATGAGACCTATCGCAGCGCCAAGACCATTCACTCCAAGTGGACAAGGCATCAGGCATTCGAGGCCGAGATTGCTGCCAACAAGGAGCGCCTGTACGAGGCCGAGAAGTCCGCCCAGGAGCTGTCCAAGGAGAAGCCCGAATTCAAGGATGTCATCGAGCCGAAGCTCAAGGAGCTGGCCAAGCAATTCGACGACCTCGAGGTCCACACCAAGGAGAAGGGCGCCCTGCTCTTCGATGCCAATCGCGAGGTGCTCGTCCAGCAGACCTGCGATGACATCGACTCCTACATCACAGATCTGGAGAAGCAGATCGTGAGCGGTGACACTGCCAACGATCTGACCTCTGTCAATATACTCATGCAGAAGCAACAGGTCATCCAGACCCAGATGGCGGTCAAGGCGCGACAAGTCGAAGAGATTGACAAGCAGACGGAGTATCTGCAGAAGACGGTGCCCGAGGAGAAGATCGAACCGATTGTTGTCAAGAAGACGGCGGTGCTGGAGCGTTTCGAGAAGATCAAGGCCCCACTGCTGGAGCGCCAGAAGCAGCTGGAGAAGAAGAAGGAGGCCTTCCAGTTCTGTCGCGACGTCGAGGATGAGAAGCTCTGGATCGATGAAAAGCTGCCCGTGGCCAATTCCGCAGATTACGGCAACTCCCTCTTCAATGTGCATGTCTTGAAGAAGAAGAACCAATCGCTGGCCACCGAAATCGATAATCACGAGCCACGCATCAATGCCATCTGCAACAATGGACGCAAACTGATCGATGAGGGTCACGAGGACGCAAAGAAGTTCGAGGCATTGATCAGCGATCTGACAGCCAAGTGGCAGGAGCTGAAGGATGCGATCGAGAATCGCAAGCGTCATCTGCTCGAATCGGAGAAGGTGCAGCAGTATTTCTTCGATGCCCAGGAGGCTGAGTCGTGGATGAGCGAACAGGAGCTCTACATGATGGTCGAGGATCGCGGCAAGGACGAGATCAGCGCCCAAAACTTAATGAAGAAACACGAGAATCTAGAGCAATCTGTCGAGGACTATGCCAACACCATACGCCAGCTGGGCGAGGTGGCCCGGCAATTCAGCAGTGATGATGTATCCAGCGGCGACGCCGTCGCCGTCAAGCAATCCCAGCTGGACAAGCTGTACGCCGGTCTCAAGGATCTGGCCGGTGAGCGTCGCGCTCGCCTCAATGAGGCCCTCCAGCTGTTCATGCTGAGCCGCGAGGTAGACGATCTAGAGCAATGGATCACCGATCGTGAGGTGGTTGCCGGCTCCCAGGAACTGGGCCAGGACTACGATCATGTGACCCTACTCTCTGAGCGCTTCAATGAGTTTGCCCGCGACACCGAGGCGGTGGGAGGAGAACGTGTCGCCAAGGTCAATGGCATTGCGGATAATCTGATACAGGCTGGACACTCGGATTCGGCAACCATTGCCGAGTGGAAGGATAATCTGAATGAGTCGTGGCAGGATCTGTTGGAGCTGATTGAGACGCGCACCCAGATGCTGGCCGCATCGCGGGAGCTGCACAAATTCTTCCATGACTGCAAGGATGTCCTGGGACGCATACTCGAGAAGCAGCACGGCGTGTCCGATGAGCTGGGCCGTGATGCGGGCTCCGTCTCAACGTTGCAGCGCAAACATTACAATTTCCTGCAGGATCTGACCACACTGTACTCGCAAGTGCAACAGATCCAGGAGGAATCCGCCAAGCTGCAGGACGCCTATGCCGGCGATAAGGCCAAGGAGATAACCAATCGGGAACAGGAGGTGCTCCACGCCTGGGACAATCTGCAGGCCATGTGCGATGCACGCAAACAGAAGTTGGCCGACACCGGCGATCTGTTCCGTTTCTTCAATATGGTGCGTATACTCACCATCTGGATGGAGGATCTGGTGCGCCAGATGAACACCTCGGAGAAGCCGCGCGACGTCTCCGGCGTCGAGCTGCTCATGAACAACCATCAGAGTCTAAAGGCCGAGATCGATACGCGCGAGGATAATTTCGGTGCGTGCATATCTCTGGGCAAGGAGCTGCTGACGCGCAATCATTATGCATCCGCCGACATCAAGGATCGCCTGAAGCAGCTGAACAACAGCCGCAATGCCCTGCTCCTACGTTGGGAGGAACGCTGGGAGAATCTGCAATTGAGTACGTTACGAACACTAATCCAATCTAATCTAATCCTATATCCAATTTAATGCTCTTAATCTTTTTTTGTGGCAGTCTTGGAGGTTTATCAGTTTGCCCGAGATGCTGCCGTTGCCGAGGCTTGGCTCATTGCCCAGGAGCCATATCTGCTCTCCTCCGAGCTGGGTCACACCATCGATGAGGTCGAGAATCTGATTAAGAAGCACGAGGCATTCGAAAAGTCTGCTGCCGCACAGGAGGAGCGCTTCAGTGCACTTGAGCGTTTGACAACAGTAAGCTGAATAATCGAGATCCTCGAGAGATTCAATTTGATCAATGAATTCCCTCTTTTAGTTTGAGCTTAAGGAAATGAAGCGGCGCGAGGAGAAGGCGGAGGAGGCTGAAAGACAGCGCATTAAGGAGGAACAGGAGGCTAAGGCCGCATCGGAGGCGGCGGAGCAGGCCAAGCGTGAGGCCGAGCGTCGCGATGATGTCGATGTGGGCATTGGAGCCCATGATGAAGCAGGTAGGATTAGATGGGAATGGAATCACTGAACAACTCGAGCGTCACCTGTCTCTCTATAACTCATTATTAACAAACTATGAATCTATCCTTCTAAAAGCTGTTGATATCCCGTATGTGCATAACCCCAACTAAACTCTGAACATTCCATCTCATTCACTCATGCCTACTATATATCTATCTATATATATATATATATATATATATATCACGACGGATTAACAACCAACCAACCAACTAACCTAAACTAAACTCAGCTGCTGCAGACACATCCATAGATGCCGAGCGCGTTATTGAAACCCAAACAGGTACAACTTGCTTGCTTGTCCAGATCAAGGTCAAGGAGTGCTCTAACTAACTATCACTATCTAACTATATGTAATCATATGCATCTCTCTCATATCGAACTCTCTATGTGTAGTATATAATGTCTATTTTTTATCGTACATCATCTAATCGAAACTTTTTGTGTAGAACGCGGCGCCACACCAGCTGCTGGAGATGGTCAGGAGGGTTATGTGACACGAAAGCATGAATGGGAGTCGGCTACCAAGAAGGCCTCCAATAGATCCTGGGATAAGGTAAGCAACAAGTCGAGAGATTGAACTTTTCTATTTATTAATCTGTATACGTTTTCGTCTTTCAGGTCTATATGGCTGCACGAAGTGGACGCGTTTCGTTCTTTAAAGATCAGAAGGGTTATAAGAGTAATCCCGAATTGACCTTCCGCGGCGAACCCAGCTACGATCTGCAAGGTGCTGCCATCGAAATAGCCAGTGATTACACCAAGAAGAAGCACGTGCTGCGAGTGAAGTGAGTTCAAATACCAAAAAGTATTCAAGAAAATCGATTTTAATCAATCTAACCCCCCCGATTCCCGTTAATAGGCTTGCTAGTGGCGCAGAGTTCTTGCTGCAGGCCCATGATGATCCCGAGATGTCACAGTGGGTGTCCGCTTTGAAGGCCCAGAGCGATTCGGCAGCCGTGGCGGCGAGCAGATCCCAGACTTTGCCAGCTACTTCACAAAAGGACGAACCAAAGCGCAGATCGTTTTTTACTTTAAAGAAAAAGTAAATGCAATTATATAAGAGCAGCTAATTAAAACAAAAACAAACAAACAAACAAAACAAAAAACAACAAAAAATACATATATTTTTTTCATATATTTAATGCAAAAACTTATTTCATAAAAAAAAAACAAAAATCTTGCAAGAGAGAAAGAAGCAAAACGTAAACGTAAACCATTATTATGCTTATCAAATTTGCACGATAAATACTGCTATTATTGATTAAACGTATGTATCTTATTTATTTAAACAAATACAAAGTAATATAAATATAAAAACAAACAACAAAAAAACAAAAAACAAAAAATTGAGAACAACTCGTGTATGCATTTCAATGTATTCGATAAATAAACGAATTATTCCTCTACAGTACACACATAAATTGTTGGCATTGAATATACATATGTATATATAACCCACCCAACAAACGCGTTCAGTCTATGGGGCGGGGCTTTACTGTACCAGGCAGTACACGGGGGGGTTGATTATGCCTGGAACTGGATTGAGCTCCGATGAGGTCATAATAAGCAACCCATGCAAAAAAAAAGCAAATTTTCGTCAAGCCGAATGGCTGAGCCTAGTCTCCGAAAGGTCATCCAGTTGCAGCTATAGACAAGTATGTATTTATTTTTAGAGAATTTGACCTGGTTTTCGAAGCGCTGCACGCTGCCCGCAATTGCAATTTTCAAAAGAAAAAAAGATGTGGCCAGTGCTGCCAGATGGTGTCGCTCGATAAGTCAGGCGAAAAATTGCAACAACAGTAATCGATAATTGCTTTTTTTTTGTTTTGGCAAGCAGGTTGGCAGCCTCGCGTACCAAGCAGAACAACGGCGACTATTAATTGATTAAATACATTTCATTTAACTTAAGAAACGCAAAACAAACTAACTCGAATTGTTATTGTACTAAATTAATAATGTGAAGCATATTAGTGAGATAATTGAATTAAATCACCACAAGTGTCATATTATTTTTTTCACACATAAACTAACACACACAATGGCAACGAAAATGAAAACTACGATTCATTCTAAGCCACTATTTGTGCGTGTGTCTCTTGTCAACCAGTGTGTGTGAGAGGGCTGTTCGTGTGGGTGTGTGCTGGCTGGTTGTTCTGACGACATTGACTGAGCCTGCAACGGGGCCGCCCGCCGCCTACTGCCCCGCACCAGCAGCTAGTAACCGTTACTCTGCTTCTTTTGCGCGTGCATCTCGTGCCACAACAGAAACAACTCAATAAAAAATTCAACAAAATAAAAGAAAACAATAAGAAGAGTGTAAAGAAAAAAGGAAAAAAAACAGAATTCTTGGAAAAAAATAAACAAATGTGCCATGTTATTGTTGGAAGCGGCAGCGTTTGCTGGATTCCAGTGCTGTGAACAGTTACACTAAGGACACACATTCCCTCCTGCTCTAACACACGCGCGCGCGCGCGCTCTCTCTCTCGCTCTCTCCCAACATGTTCAATCGACTGGGCAACGCTGGAACAGCTGCAGCTGCTGTTGCTGCAGCCGCCACTGGTGCAGAAGCGCCGCCTCACGCTTCCAGCAGTTCCAGTGGCGCCAGTGTTGCCACACCCATCAGTGATCTCTATCTGCGCCCGCTGCCCTATCTGGACACCAAATGGCTGCGCGCCGATCTCATTGCCTGCCTGCGCAACGCTGCCGAAGGCGCCGTCCTTTGGAATCATCTCATACAGGACTGCGAACTGGTATCCTCGCCGACGGCACCGCTGCTCAATGCACGCGGCCAGCTCTCCTATCTGGGCGACGATGGCAAACATTATTGTGGCGCCCAGGCGCTGCAATGCGCCTGCTGCCAGCCCGAATACTGCGGCCCGCTCTCCGCCTGCAACTGCGACGGCTGCCGGCCGCTCGACTCGGACACCGCCATCAAGAAGCTAACGTCGGCGGCGGCCCAGCAAGCAACAGCCGGGCAGCTGCATGCAACAGAGCTAACGCTCAACAGCTGGATGTGGAGCCAGCCGCCCAATCAGCTGGCCAAGCACGATTGCCAGCGCACCATGATCGCCGAGCTGCATGAGCTGTCCCTACGTGCCGCCGGCAACTGCCTCTCGGCGCAGCAGCTGCGCCAGCAGCTCTTCATCTACGAACGATATTTTGTGGCCCTCAAGCGAAATCAGCAGCAGCAGCAGGCAGTGAATCCTCCGGCGCCCACTCAACAGCAGTCGGAGGAGTGCATTGTGCCCGCTCCACCGGAGCAGGAGCAACAACCACGTCGTCCGCTGCAGCTGGAGCCGGAGCATGCGGCGCTCGGCCTGGCCCGCGTCGGCACCCGAGCTGCTCTCAACTTTAGCTTTGCGTTTTTGCGTCGCGCCTGGCGCTCCGGCGAGGATATGGAAATGTGCAGCGAGCTGCTGAGCGAGGCGCTCGAATCGCTCCAGGAGCTGCCGGAGGCCACGCTCTTCGATGCAGCGGCCCAGGTGTCGCCGCTCTGGCTGGAGGTTATGGAGCGTTCGATAAAGTTCTTGCGCCTCGTCGCCCTGGGCGATCCCATGGGCGGACGTTGCCTGGCACCGCTGGCGGACAGGCATACAGCGCTCTGCCTGCTCCTCGAGCTGGGCGTGCAGAAGGGCACGTTGGCCGCCACGTTGGAGTGTGTGGTGCTGCTCCTGTTGCTCTGGGAGAAGGACAACGACGGACATGGACATGGACACGGACACGGACATGGCAATGTGAATGGCGACAATCGCGATATGCCACGCAAATCGGGAGCTCCTTTGCTACGCATCCTGCAGAGGTATCAGCGTTTGGGCGCCGAGCCAACCAATTATAGTCACAGCGGCGGCTCCAATTCGAATGTGGAGCTGCCGACGCCGTTGGCCAGCGCCACGGAAACATTTCTGCGCTTTCTCATGCTGCCCAAGAGCTCGGCGGCCATTGTGGATTTGCGACGTGCCGCTGTGGTCATCATCTCCCACTTGGATCGCATGGTCCAGCCGCATATGCCGCAACTGACGAATCTCATGCCCAGCTGTCTGCTTCGTGCCGCAGTCACGCCCACGCCCACGCCCACGCCCACTACGATGTGGGAGCAACAGCGTGTGTATGCGTTGGGCTGGCCCACACTCTCCAAGGAGCAGCAAGGCTTCAATGTGGAGCCGGCCTTAAGCTGGACAAGTGCATCCACACAGCAGCCGCCGCCGGCGCTGCTCAGCTGCAAGTTCCAGCTGCAGCAGGTGGCCTGCAGCGAGGATGTCGTCCTGCTGCTCAGCAAGGAGGGCAAGCTCTACAATTGGCCCATTGCCAAGCCGGAAACAGAGCCCCAACTGCTCGACTTTGCCGAGATTGCCAACGAGACGTTCATCTCCATAGCCGCCCACTGCGAGGGCAGACACTTTCTAGCCGTCGACAGCAATTGTGAGTCCACCTCAACGTCTCTCTCGCTCTCTCTCTCTCTCTTAATCTTCCTCTCTCTCTTTCTCTCTTTAGACAACGCGTATTCGTGGGGCATCGGGGATAGCCGGCGGTTGGGTCATGGCGATTGCCATGCCCGGGAGCTGCCCACCAAAATCGAGAGCCTGGTGCGCCTGGTGAAGGCTGTCTATTGCGGCTGCTCCTACAGCGCGGCCATCACGTTGGGCGGCAATCTCTATACCTGGGGACGCGGCACCTATGGACGCCTGGGTCATGGCAATTCGGATGATCAGTGCCTGCCCGCCATGGTGATGGCGCTCAAGGATCACCAGGTGGTGGACGTGGCCCTGGGCAGCGGCGATGCCCACACGCTCTGCCTGACCAACGAGGGTCTGGTCTTCGCCTGGGGCGATGGCGACTATGGCAAGCTGGGCAATGGCAGCTGCAACAGCAGCCTCCAGCCGCTGCTCATCGACTGTCTGCCGCGGGTGCAGCGCGTCTTTGCGGGCTCTCAGTTCTCGCTGGCGCTCAGCTGCGAGGGTCAGCTCTACAGCTGGGGCAAGGCATCCTGTCTGGGACACCAGCTCGTCGAGCGCAACGTCCAGGGCTGCAGTCTGCCCAGATTAATAAGCAGCCTCCAGGTGAGCACGAATAAATTGGGAAATCTTTTCGAATGCAAATTCTCATTTCCCACTTTTCCAGCACAAACGCATTGTGGACGTGGCCGTGGGCGTGGCCCATTGCCTGGCTCTGAGCAGCAGCGGGGAAGTCTTTGGCTGGGGTCGCAACGATAACCAACAGATTTGTCCCGCCTCCGTCAGCAGCGAGCCGCTGCTGAGGCAACCCATCTCAGTTACGCTACCCACGCTGCCCGCCAGCGGCATCGCCTGCACCGCCATCCAGAGCCTGATCTGGACGCAGAGCACACGGCAGGGTGTGCCGTTGCGTGCGCCATTTGTCATCGATTTGGGTGAGCCGACATTCCGGCTGCTCGACCAGCTGCTGGGCATGTGCAGCGCCAGCGCTGCACAGGACAATCGTCAGACGCCCAACCAGGAGTCCGAATGCATTGCTGTCGCCTGCCTGAATCTGGTGCGGCTCCAGCTGCTGGCGCTTATAGCCAACGGCGTGGAGCCACGTAACGTGGGCCTCGCCAGCGGCGGGCGTCTGCTCAACAGCCTGAAGACCCGCATACTCAGTCTCGCCGGCGGCAGCCAGGTCTTGCGCACCATCCAAATAGCCGCACAGCAGGCGCTGCAGGTAACTGATCCTTCCTCATGCTCCCAAAGATATTCACTAAACTATATCCTTTGCAGGATGGCTGGAGTGTCCTTTTGCCGACGGCAGCGGAGCGTGCTCAGACTCTGACGGCGCTGCTGCCCTCGGAGCCGGGGCAGGCCTGCTCGCCTGGACATCGCTTTATGACCGATCTGCTGGTCAGCTCGCTGATGGCCGAGGGTGGCCTGGAGACGGCGTTGCAGCATGCGATACGTCTGGAGAGCAGCTCCTGCTCCACAGATTGCACGGATGGTGGACATCTGCCGCTGCTGCAGCTCATCACTCGGCTGCTGGGCAACAATGCATCCCTCACACAGAGTCGACTCTCATTGACGCTGTTGGTCAAGCAGCAGCAGCAGCAGCAGCAGCAGCAACAGCCCGTGGAGGAGGATCACCACCATCAGCAGCAGCAACTGTTGCTACAACAACAACAACAGCAACAACCAGGCACAAGTCCCAGTCTCTGTCTGCTGCATCGCTTTCAGCGACTGCTCCTGGCGCACATCCATCAGGCAGGCGCCGAGGAGGACACAACGGGTGCCGAGGCGCTGCTCTCCCAATATCTGCACAGTCTAATCCCCGCCTGCGTCAGCACGCTGCAGCAGGCCCACGAATTGGCATTGCAATGCCGCGAATCTGGTGAACTGGTGACGCTGGGTGCCCAGCTGCTGGGCGCCGCCTTGAATCGTGTACTCCAGTCGGACATCTCGGATGCCCTGCTCCATGAGCTGCTGGTGGGTCTGGTGCTGCTCAAGCGCGATCGTCCCCAGTGTCTTGGGAGCTTGCGCTGGGCACGCCTCTGCCTGCCCCTGTTGCGCGTCCTCGATCGTCTGAATCGCGCCCTGGGCGAGGGAGAATTGCGCGATGGCGACGACATGGGCTGGCCGGGCATCATCTGTCGCGGTGGACCCAAGGGCGCTGCACCACCTCCGACCACTGATCCCGAAACGCACTATGTGCGACGCTCCGACATGGATAATCTGATGCTCGACGGCAGCCGCTGCATCATCATAGCCGGCTACGTTTGCGATCTCAATGGCTACAAGTGAGTGCGATCTTAAATATATACTACATACACCCAACTCTGTTTTTACACGGTACACGAAATATGATCTATTTGTGGATATATTGCAAAACTTAAAAAAAAAAGTGAAAAAAAGAAGGAAAAAAACTCGAAATATTTTCCCAAAAGACCGTGCAAAAAAAGTTATTCATATACACCCAACTCTGTTTTTACACGGTACACGAAATATGATCAGTTTGTGGATATATTGCAAAGCTTTAAAAAAAAATGAAAAAAAAGGAAGGAAAAAAACTCGAAATATTTTCCCAAAAGACCGTGCAAAAAAAGTTATGCACATACTTTGCTTTTACACGGTAAAAAAGCGTGTACAAAAAATACATGCGAAATGATTAATTGAGGATATATTGCAAAACTTTAAAACATACTGAACAATTAAAAACAAACTGTAAATATTTTCTTAAAAGAAGTTACGCACATACACCCAACTCTGCTTTTACACGGTAAAAAATACCTGCGAAATATGATAAAATTTTAGATATATTGCACAAATTTCGATTAAAAAATATATATATATATATATATATATATTTATTGTTAACTGTATTATTTCGAGTTCGTGTAAAAAAAGACCGTGTAAAAAAGGTCTGACTGTATTTGTGATAGAACAAAAATTTCGTTTAAAAAAAGTATATTTATTGTTACCCCGCATTATTTCGAATTCGTATAAAAAAAGATCGTGTAAGAAAAGGTTTGGGTATGTTTGTGATAGAACAAAAATTGCATAAAAAAAATTAAATTTATTGTTAACCGCGTTATTTCCAATTCGTGTAAAAATAAGACCGTGTAAAAAAAGTCGGTATATTTGTGATAGAACAAAAATTGCATATAAAAAAGTATATGTTTTGATAACCGCATTATTTCAAATTCGTTTAATAAAACGATCGTGTAAAAAATAGTTTGGGTATATTTGTGATAAAACAAAAATTGCATATAAAAAAAAGGTATATATTTTTTGATGACCGCATTATATCAAATTCATGTAAAAAAAGGTCTGGGTATATTTGTGATCGAACAAAAATTTCATATAAAAAGTTTATTTTGTGGTTAACAAATTGCCCGAATTACTTTGAATTCGTGTAAAAAAAAGACCGTGTAAAAAAAGGTTTGGGTATGTTTGTGATAGAAGAAAAATTTCGATTAAAAAGGTATATTTTGTTAACCGCATTATTTCAAAACCGTGTAAAAAAAAGAGTGTGTGTACATTGATTTAATTTTGTTTTTGATTTTGCAGCTGCGAATCGGATAATCTGCGCGCTTTACTGGATATGGGTCTGGGCAAGGATCTGAGCGCAGAGCTGAGCACGCCCACACATCGCAGCGCCATGGAGCAGCTGTTGCAGCACCACAAACTGGGCAAATATCTGGCCAATCAAAGCGCCAGCGAGGAGAAGGTAAACTTGATGAGATCCCTTAAGATATACTCTAAATATCCTGTATTTGTCCTTGGCAGACTGCGACGCCCGGTGCGACACGCTTGACCCACTTCAGCTCGGAGTGCGCGCTGGCGCAGCTGTTGGGTCTGGTGGCCAATCTCATGTGCAGCGGACCCAGTTTGCAGCCGGCGGAGCTGCAGTGCCGCCAGCTGGACAAATCGGCGCTGCTCAGCGGCGGCCTGCTCATGCTGCAGCCGAGCAATCCGTTTGACGAGGAGAAGGGCGAGGCGCGGAGCAGTCATAGCACCGCTGGGAATACGCCCACAGAGGCGCCACTGCCGCCGCCGCCCAATCGGGTTGACAGCTTCATAGCGGGGCTGGCGGAGGCGCGGCTCGGCGAGCCGCTAGTGGCCAATTGGCTGGCGCTGACCGAGCGCTATTGCAAGGCGCACAATTTGATGTGGCACCAGGAGTTCGCCACGGAGCATCCGGTGCAGGAGCTGGAGCGTCTGCTGAGCGCTGTGCTGCTGCGGCATCAGTGCCTGGGCGGCTTGGTGCTCAGTGCGCTGGAGACGGAGCAGCAGCAGCAGCAGCCGTTGGCGCTGCCCAAGCAGCTGGCCGAGATTATACGGCTGGTGCATCAGGCCAAGTGGTCGGTGGTGCGGACGCGTCAGCAGCTCAATCGCAGCTACAAGGAGGTCTGTGCACCCGTGCTGGAACGCCTGCGCTTCCTGCTCTACGAGGTGCGTCCGGCCATAAGTCCGCAGCAGCGTGGCCTCCGCCGGCTGCCCATATTGCAGCGTTTGCCACGCTTCCGGCTGCTGGTGCGCCGCCTGCTGCAGGAGCTCCGAGCAGCCAAGCAACAGCCGGCAGCTAAGCCCGAGGATCTGCTCAATGCCAGCATCCAACAGCAACAACAACAACAACAGCAGCAACAACAGACCACAGATCTGCTGATCTATGAGCAACAGGATCAGCAGCAGCAGCAGCAGCAGCAGCAGCAGCTGGAGAAGAAGCCGAAGCAGCAGAAGCAACTGGATGAGGAGGAATCGTTGCTGCGCCGATTGAACGAGCGTCAGCTGCAGACGGAGATCGAGCTGGATGCGACGCTCATGCAGGACATTGTGGACTTTGCGCTGCAGGACAGCTGCGACGTGGAGACAGTGCGTCGCGCCATGTACTGCCAAATGCAAAGGTTCCAGCTGCGTCTGGCCGGGCTGCAGCTGGTCCAGCAACTGCTCGAGCTGCACGGCCTGCTCGACGCCGGCCAATATAGTCTGCTCAATGGCTATTTGGGATTGCATCTGAAGTCGGCGGCCAGTGGCGCCTCGCCGCAGCATGTGCTCGGCCAGCTGAATATGGTCAGTGCGTACCAGAAGGCGCGACTGCTGCTGGCCCAGGCGCGTGTCCTGGACTGGGCGGTGCGTGAGCTGCGCCGTCTGGTCAACCAGGAGCAGCAGGGCGCTGCTCGCGGCAAGGACAGCTGCAATCTGAGCACCTATGTGCTGCTCAAGCGTTTGCCGCGCGCCCGCTTCCTGATCAGTGTCTTCGGTCTGCTGGCCAAGGAGCTGGGCGCCAACGAGCTGGGACTGCTCATCAACTCGGGACTGCTGGGCACAGTCCTT
The DNA here is from genome assembly GCA_035045545.1 of Drosophila gaucha. Classification (NCBI taxonomy): domain Eukaryota; kingdom Metazoa; phylum Arthropoda; class Insecta; order Diptera; family Drosophilidae; genus Drosophila; species Drosophila gaucha. The sequence goes on from JAWNOY010000011.1 coordinate 681,285, forward strand.
GGTCTCCTCGCTCAGACCGGAGGTGAGGGCAATACCAAGTCGAATAACTGTGAACTGAGTGTCCTCTACGAGGACAGCGTGCTCAAGCAGAAGTGCAGCAAGGCGCAGCTGAGCGGACCGGATCTGGCCAAGCTCATGAAGATTGGCACACGCATTGTGCGCGGCTCCGACTGGAAATGGGGCGACCAGGATGGTAATCCGCCCGGCGAAGGACGCATCATCAGCGAGGTCGGCGAGGATGGGTGAGTCAACTGCTAGAATCCCTGCTCTATCCTATCCTATCTAATGCTTCCTCTTCAACAGGTGGGTGCGCGTCGAGTGGTATACGGGCGCCACCAACTCGTATCGCATGGGCAAGGAGGGACAATATGATCTGCAGCTGGCGGACAGCGCTTTGAATGTGGCCTCACCCACAGAGCCGGAACGTGAGGAGCTGGGCACCTTGGAGCCACCGCCCAGCAGTGAATCGCATCCGACAAAGCTGCTCAGGCACTGCGCCGCCAAGCTGCTGCAAATCCTCGCCGTGGGCAGCGGGCTCCATGGTGCCCACTTGGACAAATATGCGCTGCGTGGCATCACGAGCATGTTTCGTGCGATGCTCGATCCAAAGCCGGCGCTGGCCAATGTGGTGCACTGCCTCAACTGGCTCAATCTCGGCTTTATACGTGCCATAGCAGGTGGGCCTCAGGGAATATCCATCTATATAGATTGTGATGCCCCTGCAAAAAGGGTATATTCATTTTGGGCAGAAGCATCTCCGACTATATAAAGTATATATATATATTCTTGACCAGCTCGACGAGCTGAGTTGATATAGCCATGTCTGTCTGTCCGTCCGTCTGGATCAACGATCAACCTCGGAGACTATTAAGGCTGCACATAGGCTGGAATGTGCTGCAGGCATTGTATATCTCGGAATTATCCGGATCGGACGACTATATCCTATAGCTCCCATAGGACAGATCGGTTTTAAGAAATGTTTTAGTGGGATAACTTCGACGTTATTAAAGTCAGAGACTTGAAATCCTGAATTGCAATCCAATACAAAAAGATATAGTTTATATAGCTACGCCCTTTGGGGGCGTGGCAAATCAGGTAAAACTATATCTTCTATAGTTTTGAAGTTAGAGCATCCAAATTTGGAAAGTAATATGCTTTTGGCCTCCCCATCAGATTGATTCGAAAATTTATATATACACGCCTACTTGGGGCGTGGCAAATCGGGAAAGTCTATAAAGTGCTCAACATAAATCCTTCAATATTTTGGATGCTGTTAAGGCCAGAGACTTGAAACTTAAAACATATATTTGTATCAACCACTCTTAGAAAAAAAGATAGAGAATATATATCTACGCCCATTAGGGGCGTGGCAAATCGGAAAAAAACTATGTCTTATAGGTACAGCTTCAAAAATTGATATATAGGTTACTGTTGCCCTGCTCAATAGATTGCCCAAAAATTATATATATCCAATTGTTGGGGGCGTGGCAAATCAGAAAAAACTGTATCTACATCCTTTGCAATTGCAAAGGTATTATCCTATATCCTTTGCAATTGCAAGGGTATTAGCAAAGTTCGGCATGGCCGAAGTTAGCCCATCCCTCTAGTATATATCATTAATGCTGTTGCCTCTGCCAGGTGATTGTCCGCGCTTGTGCCTGGAGCTGAGTGCTCCGAATTGGCTTGGGCATTACTTTACGCTGCTGGAGCAGCCGGCGGGCACGGAACGTGGCGTCTATCGGCAGCTGCATTGCTTGCGCCTGCTGCAGTGCATCCTCAGCTCGTGGGGCGTCGAGCAGGAGCCGCGCATGGCCGGCCTGGTGCGTCAGCTCTTCGCCACACTCGGACGCATTGCTCTCCACTGTCCGGGCGATGTCACGCTGCAGCCGCTGCAGGAGGGCGGCAAGGCGCGCGTCCTGCTGACTGCCTCGCATTCCGGCAGCATGGCCGAGGAGCTGGTCGGAGTGCTGCGTCGCCTGCACACGCTGCCCCATTGGAATGCGGTCATCAACTCGTTTCTGGCCCAGAAACTTTGCGTCGCCGCCGAGTTGCTGCAGGGCGAATCTCAGACGCCGCTGGACGCGGAGCACAGCCTGGTGCTGGGCGTGCTGAGCGCTATGGGTGGCTACGATTTGCGTCCGCGTGTCGGTCTCCATTGCTTCCACGAGGGCAGCCACATGATCATCGCCAGCTTCACCCACAAGGGACGCTGCCTGCTGGCCCACAGCGCACCACCCGCTGTGGCGAATCTGGCGCAGGGATTGGTGAAGGTGCCGCTGGCCACGGTGCTGCCCCAGCTGGATCACAGTGTGTTCAGCCTAACGCGTCTGCCCATGAACGAAATGCTGCTCAACGCATGGACCGTGCTGCTCTATGGCGCCGCCAGCACCACCGCCACCACCACCACCGCCGGCAGCTGGGAGCTGCTCAATGCGGGCGAAGGACGCTTGGACATGCGCATGCTGCGCAGTCAGCAGCTGCAGCTGGCGGTGCTCCACACAAACGGAGTACTCTATCGCCATCAGGCGGCCCTCCGCAAAATACTCAAGCAGCGGGCGCCGGCAGCCAACGGGTACAGCAACGAGGAGGCGGAGCCGGAGGAGCCGTCTGCCGAATTGCAGACGGAGCACACGGAGGAGGACTCCAACAGCCATATAAATAATACAGCTAACAGGTAACAGGTGCTTCAAATTCTAGACAGGATTAGGTACTTATCTCCCTCTCTCTCTGTCTTTCGATAGCCACCAACAGCCGGAGCAGCTGCTCATTCAGTGCCTGCTGCTGCGTGCCACGCAACCGTCGCCAGTGAAAGCTTGCTACGGCTATATGGATCTGGCCACAGCCGCGCTCAACTGCGTCCAGACGCTGGCCAGCCAGGCGCATCAGCAGCTGACTGTGGAGAATGAGCTGCAGCCGGTTGCAGTCCTGGCCAGTCCCGCCCAGCCGACCATGGTCCATGGCATAGCCGTTTACAATGTGAGCAAGGAGCAGCAGTCGCTGCCAGCTCCATTGGATCAGTTGCCACTGGCGCTGCCGCCGGCTGCTAGCGATGCTCAGCTCATTGAGCAGATTATGGAAATGGGATTTACGCGACGGAATGTGGAGTTGGCGCTGAAGCAGCTGTCGCTGCAGGCGGAGGCGGTGCCAACGCCGGAACAGATCGTCCAATGGATACTCGAGCATCCGGATGTCTGTGCCAACACCATAGAGGCTGTGGATGCAGTGGAGCCAACCACGAATGGCAGCAGTCGTAGCACCACCACCAACACCACCACCACCACCACCATCACGAGCAGCAGCAGCAGCAGCAACAGTGGCACGAGCAGCACCTCCTCCTCCTCCGACACAGTCGAGGATCAGCAGCTGCTCCAGGTCCAGAAATTTGATACACGCAAAGACTTTCCCACAGCGGATCACTATGCGCTCTATGTCCGTGGACTGGTGCGTCCGGGCATGCTGGTGCGTTGCTGCCGCGACTTCGAGGAGATCAAGCAGGGCGACATGGGCACGGTGCTCATTGTGGACACGGAGGGATTGCATGATCTCAATGTCCAGGTGGATTGGCGCAATCATGGCAGCACCTATTGGGTGTGCTTCGTCCACATCGAACTGGTCGAGTCTGCGGCGCATTTATTGCCACTGCCACGGCCACCGCCGCCCATAGCAGTGGGCGCGCGGGTGAGGCAACTGATGCGTCTGGGTGGCTCCCGCAGCCAGCTGGAATATGGCCTGGTGACGGCGATGCGAGGCAAGCAGCTGACAGTGGAGTTTCCCGACCAACCCAACTGGCAGGGTCACATCAACGACGTGGAGCCGAGTCCAACTGCCACGACGAGTGCAACCACAGCTGCTGGACCACCACAAACGGATCTGATTGAGGATTGGTCCCGCTGCATCCGTTCGCTGAGCGTCAGCTCCAATGAGGCGGCGGCCAAGCATCTGCTCGATGGCAGCGGCCTGGCCTGGCAGAGCTGCTCGAGCGGTCCCTGCCGGCACTGGATACGCCTGGAGCTGCACGATCGCATCCTGGTGCACAGTCTGGCTTTGCGCGTCAGCCCGGAGGATCACTCGCATATGCCGTCGCTGTTGGAGGTGCGGGTGGGCGAGTGCATCGATAGCCTCAAGGAGTACACCTGGATACCGGTGGCAGCGGGCGCCGGTCGCGTCCTGCTCATGCAGCAGGTGCCACAGTTTTATCCCTGGATCGAGATCGTGATCAAGCAGTGCCAGAACAATGGCATCCAGTGCAAGGTGCACGGCCTCCAGTTCATCGGACGTCGCCAGCAGCCGGACATCCAGCATATGTTGGCCAATGCCCAGTTCTTGGCTTGCGAATATGGCGGCACGACGGGAGGAGCAGCTGGAGCAGCAGCAGCTGCCATGGCTGCAGCAACAGCAGCCGCCGGCGCGGGAGCCACTGCAGCAGCAGGATCTTCGACGAGTGCTCCGACAATGGAGAGTCTAGCGGGACATGCGGAACAGGAGCTGCCCTGCACTGTGATGGTATGGGGCCTCAACGACAAGGAGCAGCTGGGCGGGCTGAAGGGTTCGAAGGTGAAGGTGCCGACGTTCTCGCAAACGATCAGCCGGCTGCGTCCCATCCACATAGCCGGCGGCTCGAAGTCCCTGTTTGTGGTCAGCCAGGATGGTAAGGTGTATGCCTGCGGCGAGGGCACCAACGGGCGCCTTGGCCTCGGCGTCACCCACAATGTGCCGCTGCCCCACCAGCTGCCCGTGCTCCACCAGTATGTGGTGAAGAAGGTAGCGGTGCATTCGGGTGGAAAACACGCGCTCGCCTTAACCCTCGACGGCAAGGTGTTCAGCTGGGGCGAGGGCGAGGATGGAAAGCTGGGACATGGCAATCGCAGCACGCTGGACAAGCCGCGACTCCTCGAGGCGCTGCGGGCCAAGAAGATACGGGACATAGCCTGCGGCTCGTCGCATTCCGCGGCGATTAGCAGCCAGGGCGAGCTCTACACCTGGGGCCTGGGGGAGTACGGACGTCTGGGGCATGGCGACAATGCCACCCAGCTGAAGCCGAAGCTGGTGACGGCTCTCAGCGGACGTCGGGTCATCCAGGTGGCCTGCGGCAGTCGGGATGCCCAGACGCTCGCCTTGACCGAGGATGGCGCCGTCTTCAGCTGGGGCGACGGTGACTTCGGTAAGCTGGGACGCGGCGGCAGCGAAGGCTCCTCGACGCCACACGAAATCGAACGTCTCTCCGGCATCGGAGTCATCCAGATCGAGTGCGGCGCCCAGTTTAGTTTGGCCTTGACGCGCGCCGGCGAGGTCTGGACGTGGGGCAAGGGTGACTACTATCGTTTGGGCCACGGCGGGGATCAGCATGTGCGCAAGCCCCAACCCATTGCCGGACTGCGTGGACACCGGGTGATTCATGTGGCCGTCGGTGCACTGCACTGCCTCGCTGTCACGGACGCCGGGCAGGTGTACGCCTGGGGGGACAACGACCATGGGCAGCAGGGCAGCGGGAACACGTTCGTGAACAAGAAGCCCGCCCTGGTGATTGGCCTGGATGCGGTGATTGTGAATCGTGTGGCATGCGGCAGCTCGCATTCCATGGCCTGGGGTCTGCCCAATGCCAGCCTGGACGAGGAGAAGCGCGGCCCGGTGCCCTTTGGCAGCACCCGAGATCCGCTCGGCGGCAGCAGCCTGGGCATCTACGAGGCGGAGACCCAACAGCATAGCCACACCACGCCGGATGTCGCCGGCAAACCGGATGTCAGGCCGAGCACCTCGGCGGCAGCGGCGGCAGCAGCAGCGGCCGCAGCAGCAGCAGCAGCTGCCAGCTGTGCCGCTGGAGCCGGCGGCTCCTGCGCCAACTCAACGCTGGCCAGTCTCAGCGAGAGCCTGGCCCTGGAGACGCCAGCGGCGCGCCAGGCGGCGCTGGGACACGTGCTCCGGGCGATGAGCATCCTGCAGGCGAGGCAGCTCATTGTCGCCGCGCTGACCAGCCACAGCAAGGTCAACTACAAGGAGTCGGCGGCTAGGCATGCCGGCGCCCACATCGAACTGGAGGAGCAACTGAATACGGCGGCCGGAACGGCAGTAGCAGGATCAACTGCATCAGCAGCGGCAGCGACAGTAGCAACAGTTGCCGCTGGCGCAACAACAATTGCCCAGGGCGGAGGCGAGGCGCCGGCAGATGCCAACGATGTGGAGCAACAGCAGCAGCAGCAGCACAGTCCGGAGGAGCTGCCACAGCCGGCAACGGTGCTGAGCTCCGGCTTGAGCGCGTTCCAAAGCTTGACGGGATCGCTGTCCATGTCGGGCATGTCGGCGGGCTCGCACTCCCGGATGTCGGCGAGCGCGATGTCCGTGATGGCCGCCACGATGACCCAGCAGGAGGAGATGCTGGCCCAATTCAGTCACAACCATGGACTCGATGACTTCGGAGCACTGCTGCAGGAGCCGGAGGCGAAGAGTCTCGTCGAGCTGCTCAAGCTGGCGGTATGCGGACGCTGTGGTCCACCGAGCACGGCGCAGACCATAGCCGAAACCCTAATCTCGCTGAGCAGCAATGCGGGCATTGCCGCGATGCTGCTGGAGACCTGCATCACGGAGCTGGAGGATCTGTGCACGTCCAGGCACTGCCTGGGCAAGCTGCCCAAGCCTGTGATGCAGGAGAGCAGTCATCCGTATGTGGACAACATGAATGTGAGCGGAACGGTCCGGATACCAGGCGCCGAGATGCTGCGCCTCGAGTTCGATAGCCAGTGCAGCACGGAGAAGCGCAACGATCCGCTCGTCATCATGGATGCAGCCGGACGCATGTTGGCCATGCGCTCGGGCAGGGAGTTCGCCCATTGGGCGCCGGAGATCCGGGTGCCGGGCGACGAGCTGCGCTGGAAATTCTGCTCGGATAGCTCCGTCAATGGGTGGGGCTGGCGGTTCTGGGTGCACGCCATTATGCCGGCGGCGACGCTGGGCGAGAGTGGCTCCGACCGGGCCGTATTGTCGCAGCCCTCGATGGCGCTCGTCATGGCGCTGCTCGACGCACGCCTGGCGCCGCGTCAGCCCCAGGTGCTGTTGCGTCTGGCCGCGGCGCTGGCGGCGTGCGCCCAACTGGGCGCCTTGACCACGGCTCAACGGATCTGGGCGCTGAAGAAGCTGCATGCGGTGCTCCTGCTGGAGCAGGCGCCCAAGCCGCAGGAGCCGGCCTTGGCGGCCATCCTGCTGCCGCTAATCCCGGAGCTACTGCGTCAATATGAGTACGAGGAGCCGCAGGTGCGTGGCGGCATCCATCTCATGCATTCGGATTACTTCAAGACGCTGGCGGCGCTCGCCTGCGACATGCAGCTGGACGCCGCGCTGCCCACCACCACCAGCACCACCGGCAGTATCAGCAACACCACCACTGGAGCGGGAGCGGGAGTTGGAACTGTCGCCGGCGGCAGCAGCAGCAGCTTGAACTCCAATGCATCCGGAGATCTGCACAAGTGGGCGTGGTTCAAGCGCTATTGCATCGCGGTGCGGGTGGCCCAATCCCTGATCCGACGCACGGAGCTGCCACGTCAATTCTGCCTGGAGGTGCGCAAGAAGTTTGCCGAAATGCTGCCAGCGCCGGCGCCCATGGCAACTGGCAGCTGCCAATCCCCGGGCGCCTCACTCATCAACTCGACCACATCGCTGTCCTCCAGCACGGTGAGCAATGCCTCCGCCACGGAGCAGCAGCAGGTGCAGGCGCAACAGGTGCAGCAGCAGGAGTTGCTGCTGCTGGAGCAACTGCAGCCGTTGCAGCTGCTGCTGCACGAGGATCACACGCTGTTCCAGGCGCCACACGATGCCCAGCTCTTGCAGTGGCTCAACCGTCGCCCGGACGACTGGGCGCTAAGCTGGGGCGGCGCCAGCACCATCTACGGCTGGGGACACAATCATCGCGGACAACTGGGAGGATTGGAGGGCAGCAGGATTAAGACGCCGACGCCATGTGAAGCGCTCAGCTTGTTGCGTCCCGTGCAGCTGGCGGGCGGAGAGCAATCTCTCTTCGCTGTCACGCCGGATGGAAAGCTGTTCGCAACGGGCTACGGATCTGGAGGACGTCTGGGCGTCGGCGGCAGCGACTCGTGGTCCATACCCACGCTCCTCGGCTCCCTGCAGCATGTGTTCGTGAAGAAGGTGGCGGTCAATTCGGGTGGCAAGCATTGCCTCGCCCTCACCACCGACGGAGAGGTCTATGCCTGGGGCGAGGGCGAGGATGGAAAGCTGGGACACGGCAATCGCATGAGCTACGATCGGCCCAAGCTGCTCGAGCATCTCAATGGCATGAGCGTGGCGGACATTGCCTGCGGCAGCGCCCACTCGGCGGCGATTACCGCCAGTGGACATGTCCTGACCTGGGGCAAGGGTCGCTATGGTCGGCTCGGGCATGGCGACTCGGAGGATCAGCTGCGACCCAAGCTGGTGGAGGCGTTGCTGGGCTATCGGGCCATTGACATTGCCTGCGGCTCGGGCGATGCCCAGACGCTGTGCATCACGGACGACGACAATGTGTGGAGCTGGGGCGACGGCGACTATGGCAAGCTGGGGCGTGGCGGCAGCGATGGCTGCAAGCTGCCCTACAAGATCGAGAGCCTGGCTGGACTGGGCGTCGTCAAGGTGGAGTGCGGCTCACAGTTTTCGGTGGCGCTGACCAAATCCGGAGCAGTCTATACCTGGGGCAAGGGCGACTTCCATCGACTTGGCCATGGCTCGGTGGATCATGTGCGTCGGCCCAAGAAGGTGGCGGCGCTGCAGGGCAAGAAGATTATATCGATAGCAACCGGGTCGCTGCACTGCGTCGCCTGCAGCGATACGGGCGAGGTGTTCACCTGGGGCGACAACGACGAGGGACAACTGGGCGATGGCACCGTGACGGCTATACAGAGGCCACGCCTCGTCGCCGCCCTCCAGGGCAAGCACATTGTCAAGGTGACCTGCGGATCGGCCCATACGCTGGCCCTGTCCACGTCCCAGTTGAGTGAGCGACTGCGTCCGTTGCCCAATCCGCCGCTCGAATATGATTTGGTGCGTGATCTGGCGCCGGAGGCGTTGCACGCCCGCCTCATCCTCCTGCATCACTTCTCGGAGCTGCTCTGTCCCTGCCTCGCCATGCTGCCCATTGCGGGCGACCTGAGTCTGGGCGCCCTGAAGGATGTCCTCGTCTACAATATCAAGGAGGCGGCATTCCGCAAGGTCATCCAGACGACAATGGTGCGGGACAAACAGCACGGACCCGTCATCGAACTGAATCGCATCCAGGTGAAGCGCTCCCGCAGCCGCTGCAACGGCCTGGCCGGGATCGATGGCATGAAGAGCGTCTTTGGCCAGATGGTGCAGAAGCTGCCGCTGCTCACACAGGAGGCGCTCGCCCTGCCCCACCGCGTCTGGAAGGTCAAGTTCGTGGGCGAGAGCGTCGACGACTGCGGCGGTGGCTACAGCGAATCCATCGCCGAGATGTGCGATGAGCTGCAGAACGGCAGTGTTCCCTTGCTGATCAGCACGCCCAATGGGCGTGGCGAGGCGGGCGCCAATCGGGACTGCTTCCTGCTGGACCCGACCCTGACGTCCGTGCTGCAGATGAACATGTTCCGCTTCCTGGGCGTCCTCATGGGCATAGCTGTCCGCACCGGCTCACCGCTGAGTCTCAAGTAAGTGGAACTCTGACTCCAAACTGGATGCGTAGTTAAACGAATCTCTTTTAGCTTGGCGGAGCCCGTTTGGCGTCAGCTGACTGGCGAGCCACTGCGTCCCACGGATCTCACGGAGGTGGATCGCGACTATGTGGCCGGGCTGCTCTGCATACGCAACATGGACGACGATGCGAAGCTGTTCAATACGCTCGGGCTGCCATTTTCCACGTCGTCGGCACGCGGACACGAGGTGCCGCTGTCCACGCGCTATACCCACATCTCGCCCAGAAATCGGGCGGAATATGTGCGTTTGGCACTCGGCTTCCGGCTGCACGAGTTCGACGAGCAGGTGAAGGCGGTGCGCGATGGCATGTCCAAGGTGATACCGGTGCCCCTGCTCTCGCTCTTCTCCGCCGCCGAGCTGCAGGCCATGGTCTGTGGCTCCCCGGATATACCGTTGGGGCTGCTCAAGTCGGTGGCCACGTACAAGGGATTCGATCCCAGCTCGGCGCTCGTCGGCTGGTTCTGGGATGTCATGGAGGAGTTCACCAACCAGGTAAATCGCAAATCTAACTGACAATTTAATTTATTATACCCTGAACCCATTGAAAATGGGTTTGTCCGTCCGTCCGTCCGTCCGTCTGTCCGTATGTATGAAAGCGTCGATCTCAGAACCTATAAGAGCTAGTGCCTTGACATTTTGTACGAAGGTCCATGTATACAGCGCGCATATCGAGTTTGTTTTTGATATTCGATAACTTTTCCTGTTTCACTGATATCGATTAAAAACTTTATCAAGATTAAGTTTTTGGATCATATCTTTTACATCTTTTTAGCTACAGTCACCAAATTTTGCAATTGGCTTTTTGTAAATAAAATCAATTTTCTATTTTTTTATATTTTGGATACCAGCTCCACATTTTACAAAATCAATTTTTACAAAAAAAAAAGTTATTTACGCCACAATTTTTTTTTTTTTTTTTTAATTTTCCAAGTAAAACCGTAATTTAAGTAAAATGAAAGAATTCATCGCTGAAAATGTTATTGAAATCCGTTTAGAAACATAAAAGTTATGAAACAAAACATTTTGTCAATTGGCAAAAGCGCGCGGCAGCGAGCGCCAATACGTGTGCAGTGCACACTGTGCACACAGTCTATACGTGTGCACACATACATTCAAATGTGTGCATTATTCTTTGAATTTTATTAGTTAAATCACAATTTCAGTTGCATTGTAATATGAAGAGTGTGGTGTTATGGTTAGAGATGGAGGTTTGCAAGCGAGGAGTCGCAGGTTATACCCGGAACCCATTGAAAATGGGAAATCAGGGTATATTGGTTTTGTGACAATGTATATAACAGGCAGAAGGAGGCGTGGCAGACCCCTTAAAGTATAGACATTCTTGATCAGGACGACGAGCTGAGTCGATTTAGGCATGTCCGTCTGTCCGCCCGTCCGTATGAACGCAGTGATCTCGTAAACCACAATAGCTAGAGATTTTAAATTTTAGATATATATTCTTGTATACCATATGCAGTACAAGTTTAATTTTTTTTTCCATAACTCATCCTCTTTCCTTATTATCGATAACAATCGATATTTTGAGTCTGTTTTTAAGCTATAACTTAAAGACCATAATACCTAGAGACACAAAACTGACTATGTAGGTTACTGAGGTGCAAATACAGATAATAAATTTATTACATTTTAGATACCTCCCCCCATTCGTCCCACAAGTGGAAAAAACGTATTTCGAAAACTAGGGAGTTGGGATTTCACATATATTCAGCCTTAGATGTCAATATTATGTCCTGAATATTTCATTAAGAAAGTACATTTAGAACCGAAGTTATTTAACAATCAATTTCTCATATTGCTGCCCAGAATGCAGCCCAAGCGCGTGTTTGTGTATGTATATGTGTGCGTGTGTGTGTGCGCGCGCAGAGGTTAATATGTACCGAGAAAAGATGTAAGCTAGATTGTTTAAAGCACCGCCTCGGACTTGGTTCAGGGGATCTCGTAGTCGGGCAGACCCGACTAGAGTGTTCTTACTTGTTTATTTAATATTCTTCTTATTCTTAATTCTTAAGGAGCGTTCCCTGTTCCTGCGCTTTGTGTGGGGCAGGACGCGACTGCCGCGCACCATAGCCGATTTTCGTGGACGCGACTTTGTGCTGCAGGTGCTCGAAAAGAATCCGCCCGATCATTTTCTGCCCGAAAGCTACACTTGCTTCTTTCTGCTCAAAATGCCGCGCTACTCCTGCAAGGTAAGGACAACAGCTGAGAAATTCTCTAGCGAAATGTTTACTAACTTACCTCCTCTCTCCCTAGGCTGTGCTGCTGGAGAAGCTGAAATATGCCATACATTTCTGCAAGAGCATCGATACGGATGAGTATGCGCGCGTGGCCATGGGCGAACCCACCGAGGCAACTGGCAGCGAGGACAACAGCGATCTGGAGTCCGTTGCCAGTCACGATGGCTAAGCGCCGCACTATCGATAACAACAATTTATCGAACATTTCAAAGAAAACCAAAAACAAAAACAAAAACAAAAACAACCTGCTGCTGCTTAGCATACGATAAACGCAACGCATTAGATTAGCCGATTAATCGATTAGTCGATACATTGCTTAGCAATTTGCACACACTTGCCAGATCTGCAGCAGATAGTCAAGGACACACACACACACACACACACACAAACAAAGACAGTTTGAGAGAGAGCGAAAATAGAGAGAGTGCACGTTGCTGGAAGGGAGTAGACACTGGAAAGTGGAAAGTTTCAGTGGAAACTGTAGATGAGCCGATGCGACACACGAAACCAAAAAGCAAAATAAGCAAAAATTAAATGTTATTTCCATATTGCATAAATGTTAGTTAAAAACAAAACAAAAAGTCCAAACACACACACTTACTCATATTCCATAAATGAGTACACCATGAATCTATATATATATACATACATATATATGTATATATACATACACATACCTATGCTTACATAGCTTACAGTTGGCAGGAGCTGTTCGCCTGCCGCCTGCCTGCATGCAGTTGATAAGATATTGATATGAATTACAAATATTTATTATTGATAATGATAAATGCTATAACGATAACGATAAACGATAAACGATAATATGCTAATGATGATCAATTCTAGTTGTGTGTTTTCAGCAAAAAAAAAAACAAATGCAAAATCCAAAAAAAAAAACAAAAAAAAAATTAAAAAATATGCAAAGAATGCAAACATCTGAAATTTAAAATAAAAATTGCAAATATTAAAAAATAAAATCGACTGTTATCGATCAATTTTCTGTGTCGCGACACAGCAATCGTTGCTCAACACTGATTTAACGGTCGAGTGGGTCCTGGATCCTTAGTTGAGGCCATCATCTTTTAATGGGAATTCATACGACTTCTTGTTATTTTAGAGATATTAGCAATTTTGCGTATTTAAGTCGATTTCCTTGACCCACAGCGACTGACATAGCTCAAGTCCTGGATCCTTAGTAATATATTATTTGATGGGAGTCGATAGGACTGGTCCTCAGGAACCAAACGCGCTATGCCTTTTCGTTCTGTGTAAGGATATGACTGAGTTAGGGCTATTTTTCTCTGATATTTTTGCTTAATTGCAGCGTTTTAATTGCTGCGCTTAAAAGTATGCAACAAAAAATATAAGTCTGAAAAATGGTTCGTGAAAAATAAAGTGTAGTGAAAAATGCAACAAAAATGGAAGTGTGAAAATGGCTCGTGAAAAAATAAAGTGAAGTGGCTAAAAATTTTTTGCGAAATTTTTGGGTTAACATTTTTCTGACCTGTCTGGAGAGCAGATATAGGCAGCAGGGTGAAAAATTGTATTTGACATATAGGTAACTGTTGACCTCTTCTATAGAATGACCAAAAATGTATGTATACATGCCTCTTGGGGGCGTGGCAAAGCGATAAAAAGTGTACCCAAATTTATAAAAAATATAGAAAAAATCAGAGAAAACTGCATCCATGTCCTGTAGGATTGCTAGGATATTACCATTAGACCTTTTCTATAAATTTATCAAAAATATAGAAAAAATCAGAGAAAACTACATCCATGAACAGTAGGATTGCTAGGATATTACCATTAGACCTTTTCTATAAATTTATCAAAAATATAGAAAAAATCAGAGAAAACTACATCCATGTCCTGTAGGATTGCTAGGATATTACCATTAGACCTTTTCTATAAATTTATCAAAAATATAGAAAAAATTATAGAACATCTACATTTATGTCCTGTAGCATTGCTAGGATATTACCATTAGACCTTTTCTATAAATTTATCAAAAATATAGAAAAAATCAGAGAAAACTACATCTATGTCCTGTAGAATTGAAGGATATTACCATTAGAGCTTTTCTATAAATTTTACAAAAATATAGATAAAATCAGAGAAAGCTACATCTATGTCCTGTAGGATTGCTAGGATATTACCATTAGAGCTTTTCTATAAATTTTACAAAAATATAGAAAAAATCAGAGAAAACTACATCTATGTCCTGTAGAATTGCAAGGATATTACCATTAGAGCTTTTCTATAAATTTTACAAAAATATAGATAAAATCAGAGAAAGCTACATCTATGTCCTGTAGGATTGCTAGGATATTACCATTAGAGCTTTTCTATAAATTTTACAAAAATATAGAAAAAATCAGAGAAAACTACATCTATGTCCTGTAAAATTGCAAGGATATTAGCAGTCCTCTAGGTGTTATATAGTCAGATTTAGAGAAATTGTTTATTTTTAAAAACAGTTCATTGTTCACTGACAATTTGGATAGATTTGATAAGTCTCGGATCTAAAGGCCCGATAAATGATAGTTGGCATTTTGGTCATTCCTCAAAGTCCTCAAAGAACATCTCCGAGGCGAAGTCATCGTCAAAGCAGCGATATCTGGACTGCGACTGTGGCTGCGGCTCCGACATGGAGGTGGGCTGCAGAAGCGGCTGCGATTGTGGTTGCAATTGTGGTTGCGAGGAGAGGATATCCGAGGGCGACTGCGACTCGGACTCGCCCTCTTCCAGGTCGGCGGCGGCGGCGGCGGCGGCTGCATCGGGATCGCTGCTGGTATTGCTGGGCACACAGGCGCGCGGTGCAGTGCGTCGCTGGCGATTGAGCAGCTGGTTGTCCGTCTCATAGTCGCTGCCCTCTTCGTCCAGCTGGTCGCTGGCGTCGATCAACAGATCGGCATTGGCACTGGCTGCAGCTGAGGCGGCTGAGGAGGCAGCGGAGGATGCAGCAGCAGCGGCGGCTGCGGCGGCTGTGCAGCAGCTGCAATTCTCCTCGGTGTCGATGGCGCCCGACGCTGTCGGCGTGTCGCCAATGACGGCGCCAATGACGTTGCGCAGGACTCGGGCGGCAGCCTCGTGCATCTGGGCGATCAGCTCCCGTGCCGGATGCGCCTCGTCCACGTGACCCTGACTGGCGCCGTAGCTGGACTGGGACTGTAGCGGCTCCTGGGCATAGTGCTGGTGCTGCGCCTGCTTTGTGTGCTGCGGCTTGGGCGGCTCCTGGTGCCGGTGCGGATCCTCGCAGGGGCATTTGCGACGCGCCGGCGTGCCCCCGGCTGCCGGTGGCGGTGACGACGACGACGGCGGCGGCGGTGGTGGTGGCGGCTCATTGTGCCCATTGCAGCCCTCCTCGCGCGGCCGTCGCTCTCGGCAGACGGAGCAATCGCGATCCCGTGGCTCCTTCTTCGGCTCCGGCAACGGCTTCTTCTCATCGCAGTTGCAGTTCGCGTCGACCAACAGCTCCTCCTTGCCATCCGCGGGCTGGCCCTTGCCACGGCGCACGCGGTAGAACAAATAGACGAGCGCCAAGGTGGCATAAGTGGCCTTCGCTACCTGCAGGTGGAGCAGGAGTAGGAGTAGGATATATAGTTAAGAGATCACCTGGAGGCAGCTGCCTACTCACATTCGCACGACCGTTCATTGTGGTGCTATTGAAATACTTCTTGAAGCCCTCGGCCATCGCGAATAACAGCAATTAGCTACCGGGTTTTAGTCTCTGATCTGTGTGCTTTCCGAATTGGGGGTGGGGTGTCTGGGCCGGGTCCGGGTCTGAACTGAACTGAACTGATTCAAAAAACGAGCTGAGCCAAGCGTTAAGCAGCTAGCCTACTGAGCTTTCTGTGTTTCTCCATCTACAAATTTTCCTCAAATTCAAATTTATCGATAATTATCGATTTCCAATCACAAAAAAAAAAGCATCTCCTTCTATACGCTCAGCAGAGAGAAAACAGACTACAAACAAATAAATACACTCCAGTCGGAACTGTCCGACTACGAGATCCCGAGATTTTACATACATGCAGACAGATGATAATATGAATGCAACCGGAGTCTCCTTGCTTGCAAAGAGTGTACATATGTATGCTTGCGCTTGATGCTTAGCGTGCTTTTGCCGATTAACAAAATGTTTTCTTTCATAACTTCTGTGTTACTTAACGGATTTTGATGAAACTTTCAGCATTGAATCCTTTTATTTTAATAAAAATACGGTTTTACTTTAAAAATTAAAAAAATAATAAATTGTGGCTTTAGTTGCATTAAACTTAAATTAAATTGATTTTTTAATATGTGGAGGAGATATACAAAATTTAAGAAAAATCGAAATTGTATTTCATATTATAAAAGACAAATGCAAAATTTGATGACTTTAACTTAAAAGATGTAAAAGATAGCCTAAAAAAACTGAATCTCGTTAACGTTTTTAATCGATATCATTGAAACGGAAAAAGTTATCGAATATCTGAAAGAAATTTGATATGCGCGCAGTAAACAAGGACTTTCGTGCAAATTTTCAAGACTCTAACTCTTCTAGGTCCTGAGATCGGCGCGACTGGGCTAAAGCGACTTAGCTCGTCGCCCTGATCAAGAATATATATACTTTATGGGGTCTGTCACGTCTCCCCGATTTCAATGGGTTCAGGGTATAAGAAATTCATTTACAATTCGCAACTAGTTAAAGCTTTGTTAAGAAAACATTAATCGATAGTTGATCGAAATATGAATTAGGCTTTATTAACACTAGAAAGAGAACACAAGAAATTTGGGTAACGGTTAACTTCTCTGGTGGCTCCTGCTTGAAGAATATTTCAGTGGAGCCCCGAACAGAAATGAGGAATGGCATGTTTGGGAAGGGAGATGAGGCGCGAGTCGACTTGGACGTTAGAGGAGCAGCTTCTGCTGGCAGCCTTTGCAGTACTTGAAGGCCTCGCGGCGCTTGGCATTGCGACGACGCATCTTGACCAGCACGTAGATGAGACCCACCGATGCCCAGGTGGCCTTGGCAACCTACAGATTATAGATGAGATACAGATATAGAGCATACTCTACAGGGGAACTTACGTTGGCGCGCCCGCGCAAAGTTTGGCTATCGAAGAGCTTGTTGAACTTGAAGTAGTCCGACATTGCGCAATTGAGTGATTAGAATCGGAAGAGGAAGCTATATGTTTGTCCTATATATACATATATATATATATGGATATGGATATGTATATATGTTTGTATATTTGTGTTTGTCGAACGGGTTTATATTGAAAGTCAGGCAATTTACTCGTTAGGTTAAGTTAACTCGTTCTGTAATACAGAATTTTAGAAGCAGGGCCTACTTTAATCTTAAGTCTGAGTAGATTTTACTTTAAGAAATTCACAATAATTTACGAATATAATGTGTATATCCATATATATTGAGATATTATTACAGTCAAATAACTCCATAATTCAGATAGAGCTTAAATAGATATTATTATCGTGCCTGCCTCATTTGCTACAACTCAATTATAGTTTTCAGAGCTGGAATTAAATTACTACTAAATTATTCATTAGCGAATATATAGCAATCGAATGCACGAAACAAGGGAAGCGAGAAGCGATTAAGTCTAATGCGATAGAAGCGAAGGAGAGAGAGAGAGACAGAGAGAGAGATTGGAAAAGCAAAGATGATAAGTTTGCTTAGCAAGACTTAAAGCAGTAAAGAAAGAAGCGAATTAAGACGCAAATACATAAAGAAAAACAAGAAAGAAGCGAAAAAAGAAGCAAATGTGTAAAGAAAAATAAGAAAGAAGCGAATTAAGAAGCGAGTGCCAAAAAAAAACGAGAAAGAAGCATACTAAGAAGCAAATGCCTAAATAAAAACAAGAAGCGGATTAAGAAGCAAATGTCTAAAGAAAGACAAGAAAGAAGCGAATTAAGAAGCAAATGCCAAAAGAAAAACTAGAAAGAAGCGCATTTAGGGATAAGTTAGCAGCAAATTATGCTGCAAATGAAGCGATTATCTATCTAATTATTAGCTATTAGTTATATAATACTCTGAAGAAATTAGATAATAGTGAGGTAAAAACTAGGGGGATGGGTAATACCCTTTCAATTTTAAAGTATGTATATAGTATTCTCTGAATACGAATTAAATTTGTTGATTTTTGGTCTTTAGGTGTAAAATCGTGGAAGATACAGTTTTTACCAAATTATCACTCCTCGAAAGGCCGTAGCTATATATACTATATACTATATCTTTTTGTATGAACTTATTTACAAAATTGCAAGTTTTAGACTTCAATATCGGCAAAGTTTTCCTAAACTAAAACAGTTCTTAAATCTGATCTAGCTTATGGAAGCTATAGGATATAGTCGACTGATTTGGATGATCAGAAAGAAGTCTATGTGCAACATTTGAACTCTAGGAGGATATTGCGTGGATAGACAGACAGACAGACGGACATGAATATATGTACCTGATCAAGAATATATGTACTTTATATAGCCGGAGATGTCTCCTTCTGCGCGTTGTAAGCTTCTGACCAAAATTAATATACCCCTTTTGCAGGGGCATAAAAATGTATTTGATCAATTGACTAAAACTTAAATGTAGAAACAATCTAGAAGATAATACATGAAGAAAATGTTTCGGATCAGCAAAATCGGTCTATTTTTGACAAAGTTACTATAGAGGCTTGAAGTGCTTCTCTTCTTCTTCCTACAAACAAAGGGAGAAGCGAATCTTAACGAAAAGCCTGAAGAATATCTTAAATAAAGTGAAGAGAGAAGCGATTCTATAAAATAAAGACATGAAGTCAAATGTGAGAGAAGCGAGAGAAACCTGATCCTAGCTCTATTATAAAGGAACAACTAGGTGAAAGTGAAGGGAGAAGCGAAACAAGAAAAGTTACAAACAAAGTAAAAATTGAAGAAAGAAGCCTCACTTCTCTTCTTCTTAGTAAAGGGAATGATATCAAAAAGTGAGAAGCGAACAGCAAAGCGAAGTTTAAAGTAAAGAAAGAAGCGAAGCATAGGCTAAAGATAAGACTTGGACTGATATACAGGCATAAGCTCAATGAAAGGAATTGAGCTCGACTTGAGCCTAATCCCAGCTTAGACTAACATTTTGGATAGGGCGTAAAGCCGATATAGATCCCGCTACAACTGATTGCCCCTATGCAGGGTTATGTATGCGAAATGTGGAGTTCGCTTGTAGCAAACGTTATCTAAAGCCTAAAGATCTTGTTGACTCTTGCGTGCTAAGCTAAATTAAAATAGTTGCTTTCAGCAAGAGAGAGAGAGAGAGAGAGAGAGGGAGGTAGAGAGGGCGGGCGAGAGGTGTAGCTGGAGGCGGATAATTATAGACCAGAAGGAATTGCTGGCGATGATGTTCGTTTAACAATGGGGCGTATTTCAGTGAACTGATCTCTGCTGGCTCCCCATCGGTCCTACCCCAATGTGGCGTGCCCATAGAACACCTAACGTACAATAGAGTAATCCTTGCTCCAACCAACAATTGGCAATCGTCAATTGGCAGGGCGCAAGTGGCAAATGTATGGTATTAGAGCTACTAATGATCCACCCGGGGGTTGGACCCAAAACTCTTTTAACTCTCGAATGCCAATTGGCGACATATAAAAGTAGATGAAGTCGCGACCTGGACAGATCAGTTGGAATCGCGCGATGAGATATCTACAGCTACTAATTGGCAGTCTGCTGCTGGGGCTGCCGCTCTGTCGTGCCGGGGTAGGTGGGCAGGATGTATGCCAAAGGATTAGCTTGAAAGGATTTCCATTTTGCAGGCCACCGAGGAACAGATGTATGCAGCCGGTAAGCTCATGCGCGATGTCTGCCTGCCCAAGTTCCCCAAGATCAGCCCGGAAGTGGCCAATGGCATACAGAAGGGCGATCTGCCGGACGACAAGGACGTCAAGTGCTACATCAACTGTGTCATGGAAATGATGCAGACGGTGAGTGAGACACAGAGAGAGAGAGAGAGAGAGGAAACTACTTATCGATTCACCCAGTGCAGATGAAGAAGGGCAAATTTCTAATGGAATCGACGCTCAAGCAGGTGGAGCTGCTGATGCCGGATAGCTACAAGCCCAGCTATCGGAAGGGCATCGTCGAGTGCAAGGATGCAGCAACTGGCATCAAGAACAGCTGCGACGCAGCCCATGCGCTGCTCATCTGCTTCCGGGGCAAGATTGATACCTTCGTGTTTCCCTGATCCATATGCATACAAACAGACATATACACACATACACACATATATATATGTACGTAGTTGTAGTCGAGTGGCGCACGAATAAATGTTCGATTTGCAGTGTAAATTGTGGCGCATTTTGATTGGTTTCCATGGGATCCGCAGATCAATCTCTGGTTCTGGCTACAAGCGAATGCAATGTCAATCAGTGCACAGCAATCTGGTTGGGTTCCTATAAAAAGCCAATCCGGTTGGGTATTATAATTATAGATACACACACAGAGCGAGAAGATGTTGCAACAGACCTGGTTGAGTACGCTGCTCCTGGTGCTGGCCTGCTCCAGTGCTTGGTTGAGCCTGGCAAACGCCGAGGACGAGGAGGAGGAGTCAGCCATGTCGCTGAGCGAAGTGGTCGAGATGGTCGAAGCCTTCGGCAAGTCCTGTGAACCAAAGCCGGAGCGAAGTAAGTAGTTAGCCACTTCGAGCTGCAAAGAATCCTTCAGCTCTTTATCCCCTTTGGCCACAGGCCACATTGAGGAGATGGTGCTGAACAAGGAGGATGCTTCGCATGAGAGCAAGTGCTTCCGACGCTGCATGCTGCAACAGTTCGAGATAATGGCCGAGGGCAAGATGCAGTTCGACGAGGAGAAGACCGTCGGCATGATGAACATGATGTTCCCCGAACGGGAAGCCGACTCCAAAACCATTGCCACCAAATGCAATCAGGCAGCCAACGGCATCACCGATGAGTGAGTCGAGTCCACCCGACTGCGAGCTCACACTAATATACTCTGTTCCATTTTCGAGCAGGTGCGAGGTATCCCATACCATTTCGATGTGCATGCTGCGAGAGATGCGCAGCGCCTCCTACAAGATACCCGAACTCAAGGACTAGACGTCAGATTGTTTATTGTTTTTTTTTTTTTTTTGTATTTGTTTAATTCCGTACAGATCCATTAATAGAGCTCGTGGTCCTGGTTCCTGGACATGCACAGGCGAATAAAACGAGCAGCCATTAGCAAGCAGCAAAAGAAATCTTTCATTGGAGTTCAGGGGGGGATTAGGGAGCCCCGTTACCAGCTCAGCTTGACCCGATTGCGTTCCATTTGGCGGCCAATGCATTGGTTCAGCTGATGGGCCGCCTCGCAGGGCTTGTCTGTGCTGACGGCTCGGTTGCAGCTCTGGGCGAGGCTGCAGCTCAGTGCCATGGCCACTTTGTTGTCCTCGGTGACCAGGCTGGTCAGCTGCTCCACGCGGCGCAGATTCAGCTTGTTGCTGCTGCTGTCCATCTGGAATGGAGGGTTAGAGTAGTTCACAGTTCACAGAAAGCTAATCACATACGATTTTGATGCCCTTTAGGACGCACTCGACGAGGCATTTCTCCTTCTCGGTGGGATTTGGCTCTCGGATTAGCGAGCGCTGTCCAGGCGGCATTTGCAGCTGCTCCAGGCAGCTCTTCTTCGTCCGTTCGATCATCTGCTGCACCTCCGGCAATTTGCGATCGAGCAGCGTCACGAGCGGCTCGCTGCTCCGACCACCAAACAGGCGAGTCAAATCGAAGTTCGGCAGCTGCCCCTTTGCCTGTGCCTCGACCAGGCTGCACTGCAGCCAACTGACGCCGGCCAGAGCAAGCAGCAAGAGCATTGTACTGTGCATCATGTTGTCGTCACTTTGTTGCTTTCCCATTTGCTTGCATTCGCTTTTATATGGAAAGACTCTTGTAAGCCAACTTGACCTTCATTCGGCTTTGGCCTCGACTTGTGCGTGGCCATATTCCGCTGACGACATCAAAGCGGGAATATGGCCCAAGTTCAAGATCTATATTTTTTTTCTCATTGTCATTGTTAATTTCACAAAACACAAATCACAAATAAACCTAATTCGAAACACGCAAATCAACAATAAATAAATTTGCACACACACTAATGCATATGTACGTACATATGTATGTATGTATGTACATATGTTTGTAAATGTAGCTATCAACACTAGAATTGCACTGTTATTAGCTGTTGTAATGCTTATTGAACCGTATTTTGTATTATATACACACATATCTACATATCTATTCATTCTTAATTAAGTTATATTTGGATATTCCTTAACAATTCCGCAATAAAGTTCGCTGCGCAGATTAATTAATGTCCACACAAAGCAAGAGAGAGCAAAGCAGCAAAATTATAACGGGATCAGCTAGCCTGACGTTGGTGTATTTTATGCAGCGTGTGTTATGGGCAGCACTTAACAAGCAGTATGTATGTCGTTGTACTCACACAGAAATACATGCATACATACATATGCACTTACATTTGTTCTGGTAAATATGTACATATGTATAGTATATATGCTTGTACATACATATAGATTTACGTTACGGTCAAAAGAAGCATTGGTGACATTATGCACGCTTGCTAAACTGGCAATTTACAGTTTTTTGAATAAATAGGAAGAAAAGAGAAACATTGATTTTCTAAGGTGTAGTGGCTTGAGTGCGAAAGAGATAAAGGAACTGCGTGAATAGCCTTTTCATACATATATTCATACATACCATATACCACATATGTATATATATGTACATATACACAAACAAATCAAAAATATATGTTATAACTCAATTGCATACATACATATGTACATATGTACTTATAAATAAATATTGTCAATCAATTGCATATGTATGTACATACATATGTACATATGTACTTATGTGTGTATAAGTAGTAGGCTAACAATTTATTCTTATTTCAACAGCTATTAAATGCGAATTTTTTAATAACACTTCAATTTTATATAAATAATTAAGCACGTTCTACTGAAAAGTGTATTTTCTGTTTTATCTGTGATTACCTAGATTTAATTTCAAGCTGAGTTATTTTTACTGTTCAATTGATTCAACATTAAATTTTATGCCAGCTTTTGAGAACAAATGACTTCAAATGTGTGTGCGAATAAATTTAGTGCTGACTGTATGCGCAAATATGCCGGTTGCCTGCAATTTACATACATACATATGTACATATGTATGTATAAATCCAACAGTTTGTCTTTGCGCTCTCTTTCGCCGTCTTGTACACACACACATATGCATATATGGGAATTCAACAACGATGCGTTTTTAAGTGTGCTGGAAAGAACTTTACTGTATTGCAATTGTGTGCTAAATAAAACTATTTTGTTTATTAACAATATTTTTATTTGCAGGGTATTTGCTAGTCTTATCACGCTGACTTACAGACTTATATTGAAGAAGTTTTGATTGATCAGTGTGAAAAGTCGAAATGATGACCCAGCTCATGTCAACTATTGCGTTCGCAGTTACTGTCTCTGTCTGTCACGCAGGCAATATTGAGCGCCTTCCATTGTAATTGGGAATTATTCATTTATTTTTGATTTGTTTTGCATTTGAACAAGTCGCATTTCCAGTTTAATTTGATTTCATGTCAGTCGCTAATTAAACGCCTAATTATATATTAACAAAGGAAAAGCGCAGCGGCAAGACAGAGAAATAGAGATGGAGTGGAATGAGACGAGACTACGCCGGGTTTTCACACGTCGCCCAGCGGAGGGCATCTCCGGCGTTCGCCCGTCCAGATCCGAGTGTCATGTGCTGCTCATGTAGTGCAACTGCATCCCACAGCAAATTGTTAATAATTGCAGTTTAATTGCCATTAGCTGACACTTGGCCGAGAGCCGGAGACGTCGCTCGTCACACAATCAGCCAAGTCAAATCATAGATTCCGCCTATAAAATGCTGCAGTCACTCACAGTCCGTATCCAAGTTGTGATCGTGCTACCACATATAGAACAACATGTCGCGTTTCGTCTGCCTCTCAGTGCTTCTGCTCCTGGCCGCTGTGGCCGTGTCCTCCAAGCCGCACGAGGAATTCAACAAGGAGCGCGCCGAAGAATTGGCCCACGAATGCAAAACGGAGACGGGCGCCACAGATGGTCAGTGGATGTAGTCCAAACATAGTTAACTCCAAATTAATCCTTTACATTCCAGAGGACGTCGAGCACATGATGAAGCATGAGCCAGCCGATTCCCATGAGAGCAAATGCCTGCGCGCCTGCATGCTGAAGAAGTTCGATATTGTGAGTGGACGCTGGCCAGGTCAGAGCAATCACTACTAAGTCCGCACTTACTCCTTACAGATGAACGACGAGGGCAAGCTGAGCAAGGAGCACGCTTTGGAGCTGGTCAAGATCATGAGCGAGGATGATGCCGAGAAGGAAGCCGCTGGCGCCGAAATCGTTGACGCGTGCGAGGCCATTGAGGTGCCCGAGGATCAGTGAGTAGCCAATAGCTGATCTCTGCCCAGATCTTAACTGATTTCTAATCCGAATCTAAATCTTTATTTCAGCTGCGATGCGGCTGCTGCCTACGAGAGCTGCTTCATGGAGCACTTGCACGAGCACGGCATCGCCGCGGAGTAGCACTTGACAGCGACAAAGGAATAATGCAAGCGCCCCATGCTATATGATACACCATTCTTTTTTTTTTTTACATATATATATATATATATATATATATATATATATAATTTACTCTATATATGAGTCTAGTTCCTAAGTGCATGCAAATAAATTGCGCCAACTGCAGTTCAATTTGCAATATACAATTACTTCTAGAAACCATATCATATAGAAGTTCTATGTGAACTATATATAAGACCAAATACTTTCAAGAACTGGCTAGCATATAGCACTCTATGGTTCCTTTAGAAACTAATAATTTTGTAGACTAAGATCTTTGCTTATATAATGCTTGCATATAAGATCAAAGTCTTTAAAGATCCGACTAGAATTTCTATATAAGACCAAAAACACCTCAGGTAACTTCAGTCCATAGTTATTTTCAAATCAGTTTGGTATTGCTGAGATTAAGATGGTTGCTTCTATATAAGACCTAAGGTTTTGCAGAACTGGTAATGAAACAGCTTTCTATAGTTCCTTTAAAAACTATTTGAAATTGAAGAGTTTAAGATTTTTGTTTAAACAATGATTGCATATAAGATCGAAACTTTTGAAAGAACGACTATGATTCGATATTGTGGAGACTAAGATCTTAGCTTATATATAAGACCAAAGACTTCCTTTAGTTCCTTTAGAAACTGATTAATTTTGTAGATCTAAAGATTTTGCTTATATAACGCTCTTATATAAGATCAAAGACTTTAAAAATCCGACTAGGTTTGATATTGCTTAAGATGTTTGCTTCTATATAAGACCAAAGGCATCGGAATCGGGAGCCGAAATTGTCCCGAAACGATTTTCGGTATCTGGTGGGTTGGGAAAGATTTTAAAAAAGTCCGGGACGATCGGATACGTGCTTGGTCAAGAGATCATGGTAAAAAATTCTAGAGATATGCTCTGACATGGCGGGATTTCAGAGATACCCTTTGGGTACTCGAAATGCCGACGCCCACCTCTGCTCATAAGCATATCTCTAGAATCTCTTACCATGCCACCTTGATGTAGGGATGAAGCACTTATCCGGCAGTCCTGGAATTTTTTAGAATCTTTGCCAAGCCCGAAAATCCCGATCCCGAGCCCATCTCTAGTTTCTTTAGAAACTTTATAATACTGTCCAGATTTTGCTTATGAGAGACTAAAGACAACGATTGATTAGAAGCTTTATGATATCGGACTATATATATTAGACCGAAAAACATCTCTAAAAAAGCTAACACCTGAGGACTAGCCTAGGTTAAACCTGTAACCGAGCCAACAATAATAATATTTCTTATTTTGATTAAGTCCCCTTTAAAATGCTTTTTTGAGCAGTTGGAAAAAATGCAAAAGAATTATTTTTAAATACGCGCTAGCTTACAAATTCTATTTATTATTATTTTTTTGTTTGTTTTTAAATATGTTTGTGTTGTGAAAAAAAACGTGGATAAACATAGAGATCTGTTTACACGTTGTTAGGACTTCGAGATTATTTCCTAATAATTTGTATTACAATGCATTTGTTGTTGTTGTTGTTGTTCGGAAATTGGATTGGGAGAGCATGGCGCTGACACGCATGCATCATATATATATATATATATATATAAATATATATATATATATATATATGATTCTTATAAAACTAGATGTTAGAGGATGGGGGCTTGAATGCCTTACTGACTGCAGCATGCACATCGAGCACGCCCCTTGATCTCGTTTCGAGGGCGTGGCTCGAGTAGCGAACAGCGCTCTAGAACCTTATAGTAAATGAGCTAATCAGCTAGTTAATATGCGTGGCCAAAAGTGTGTGTTAAGATTAGTGGACCACAGAGACACAGTAAAAGAATATTTGAAAAAAAATGAAACTATATATAGAAACAGACAAAGAAATAGAAGCGACTTAGATATATATATGTATGTGCATATATATACGAGTAAAGGTATGTATATGCCGATTAAATGGAAAATGGAAAATGTTTTGAATTGCTGCCAGAATTGTATGCTAAATGAGTTTGGGGTGGGGGTGTGGGTGGGTGGCTACGGCCTTACATGTTAAATGTTAAATGTATTGTTTTGTTTCTTTTTTTTTTCAAGTGTATATAATTGATTAATTTCTTTTTTGCTTGAGGCAGGCAGGCAGTTATCAACGTTTCTTATTTTGTTTGTCTTAGTTTGTTGTGTGTGTGGGTGTATTTGGGTGTGTACCATAATTAGAGGAAATAGTCAGCCTGCGGCTTCTTGGATGGTATGCCGCGACTCTCCTGTGGTGCCGCCTCAAAGATGACAAAGTCACGATGCAGGTACTCGTTTAATTCCAAAATGGCAGCAACATTGCCGCAGCTAAAAAGCAGAAGAAGAGAACTGAGTATATTTCATTTGGAGAGCGAGAGAACTTACCGATAGCAATAGTTGGGCGCCGACCAGACAGTGAGCACAGTTTCATTGAAGTGCCATTTGAAGCCTTCCATGACCAGCTGATGGGCACGACAGATCATGTCGATGTCGTTGGTCCGATTGAACTGGGAGACGACATCGGAGCCAAAGAGATAGCCGGCGCCGCGTGGAGAGACACCCCAGCCGGTCTGGTCCTCGGGATCGCTCCACAGCAGATCGCACATGGGGCCATCGTGCGGCACCTCCTGCTTGCGATCGATGCTGCGTATCTGATCCAAATACTGTATGGAGGGCGAAAGGCCGCCATGCACGCAAAATATCTTGCCATCGATGATGGCCGACAGGCTGAGGTAGTCAAAGATTTCGGTGCAGTAGCGCCAAACGGCCGTTGAGCCGTACTTGCGCAGGCACTCGTCATAGAAGCCATACACCTGGGTTATTTGCCGAGATTCGTGATTGCCGCGAATTAGCGTAATGCGATCCGGATACCGAACTTTCAGGGCCAACAGCAGCAGGAATGTCTCGACACTGTAATAGCCGCGATCCACAAAATCGCCCATGAACAGATAATTCTTCTCGGGCACATCGCCGCCCACTTTGAAGAGCTCCTTGAGGTCATAGAACTGACCGTGTATGTCACCGCAGACGGTTACCGGCGAATCGACGCGCTGCACGTTGCCCTCCTCGACGAGAATTTCGCGCGCCTTGGCGCACAGGCCCTTCACCTCGTTCTCTTTGATAAACTTGCAGCGTTTTAGCTGCTCGATCTGGCGATCCAAGTCGCTGTAGTCGGACATGGCAACCGGAGCAACGCCTCCAACAACACCAACAACAACCAGGACAACGACAACAACAGCAACTGAAGTCAACAGTAATCGTCGCGGTTGCCAGGCTGCCGGAATAGAACAACAAATATACTTACATATATATATATATATATATATATTTAAATAAATAAACAATGTGCAACGATTTCACTTTAAATCGGCTTCACACACAAAAAAAAAGGTTTTGGCCATTGTTTGTGTTTTTGCATCATCTGCCGTCGTCGCAGTGTGAGTGCGCGCGCGCGTGTGTGTGTGTGTGTGTACGAGTGTGCTTGTGTTTGTGTGGCTTGTGGCTGGGTTTTTGCCGCGCGCGCGGCATTTGGTAGCATTATACGTTTGCCGCTACCGCCGCCGTTATACATGAGGCACAGTAAAACGCATATAATCCAGACTTACCCCAATTAAATCCGGCAACTTCTTAATTCTTTTGTTTTAAAAAGCACTTGCACGCACGCTCTTGACAAAAAAATGAACCATGATACGCTTGACGTCTTGACGGTAGTTGGTGGCGGCAGTCGATTTATTATCGATTGTACACTATACTCAAATTTTCTTTTTTCAATTGTAGGTGTCAACTTCATAGCGCTGCCAGACTGTTGAAAATGTTACGATAACAAACGACTATACACGCAAAGGATAGAATATTTAAATTTGTTAATTGAAATTAGTTTTCTCGTTACGCAACGGAGCGAACCCACAATGGCTGATACGCAAGCGACCACCCAGGAAACCACAGCGGTCGCTCAGCCGATAGCCGAAACGCTGGAGGAACAATCGCACAAGCAACTACAGCTAAAAGAAGTGGACATATATCGTGACACTTTCATACGTTACATGGGTGAGACTCGCCCGCATTAACAATTGCATACGTCGTAACTCTATTACGCTATTGGCAGGCTACAGCAACGAGGTGGGTGAGGCGTTCCGTCCACTGGTAACCAAATCTATAGTGGCCGCTTCCTATGGCATGGCCATTGGCTATGTCTGCACGGATACGTTCGACAAGGCGTTGCGCCATCAAATGGCCGGCGGCACTGACCGACAGGTGGCGCTAGTGGGCGCCGATGTCTTCACCTGGCAAATGTTGGCATCGGTGATAATACCCGGAGTGACCATCAATCGGTAGATAGCCAACTCTCGCCAACAACTGCCTAACACACGCCATACTAAACTCTCTTATCTAATCTCTATGCAGCATCACTGCAGTGACCCGAACATTGCTGAAGAGCTCGCCCAGCTTGGTCCTGAAGACGGTGCCCACTTTGGTTGGATTGGTGAGCATTCCGTTGATTGTGCATCCCATTGATAATCTGGTGGACCGCCTAATGGACGCCACCTACAGGAAGATGGTGCGATAATAATGATTCAAAGAACTCTATTGATCCATAATGGTGCTAGTTGTGGTGCTCCTGCCAGGCCACACACTTTCCACAATTCAAATCTTAAGTGACAATTGATAATATTTTGATAAGAGCTTTGTTAACCATTCCAGAAATATCCCCATAAATCCCGAGTCTCGTATTTACAGTTGAATTTATTGCACCAATTACAACTCTACGCGCATTACAAAAATAATTGGGGGAGTGAGGGGGATAGGGGGTAGGATATCTTTTATACAATTGTTAAGTACTTGGAGTAAGGCAAGGGTTGGCTGGCTCCAGTACCCGTGCCTAATAGTAGCCATCCTCATCGTCCGAGTCTATCAAATACGGACTGTCGAGGGCGCCCAGGCCGGCGGCCACGCCCCCCTCGTTAGCAGTGGAGAGCTTTGTGCGCAGCATATGTCCCGCCTGATAGTTGTGGACAATGTGCTCCGCATCCCCAATGATGACGCCAAAGATGCCCAGCTCGGAGACCATGTCCACGATCTGGGGCGGCATATCGCTGCCCGGACGCACCATATAGCCCTGCGACAGCGGCGGATGTATCAGATCCATCAGTATCCAAGCGGAGCGCTCCAAGCGGGACATGCGCTACAAGCGAAGAGGCAGAAGAATATATAGTATATATATATATAGAGATGCAGTTGGAGCTGAGATCGGTTTGCTCACCTTGAGTGCATCGGGAATGTCCAAGCCGTAAATATTGTTGCCGCCACCCTCGCGCTGTGGCTTCAATACGAATTTCTCTGGCGTGCGCATTGCCATCTCGTAGTTGGCATTGCCCGCCTCGTTGTCATCCATGGAGTAGAGGCCAGTAAAGATTTTGCCAACGGCCTTCATCTCCTCCGGATCGTTGATGAAGCGCTCCAGCACCGCCGGCTGGGCCAAGGCCTGCTGCACCTTCTTCGTGCCAGCCAAATGATATTGTATCGATGGGCATTTGATGGCCAGCGACGTCTCCATCAAATACCTGGCGTCCCACTCACCCTGCGTGGGATAGTGGCCCGGCTCATAGCCGGCACGGAAATAGATGACGGCCACCTCAGTGTTGCCGCTGCAAACAGAAAGAGACAGAGACAGAGACAGAGAGAGAGAGAGAGAGAGATTATAGTGAAGCATTCGCTGGGATTCTTGAATACGCACAGCAGGAGCTCCTTGCTCTGGCCCAGTTTGCCCTCGGTATGGACCTCGGTGAGGGTGCGACGCAGCACTTTGATGTGCGGATAGTTTTCCCGAATATAGAACTCGTGGAAACGCTGATCACAAATGTTGTACGAGATGTCCTCGATGATGAACAGGATGACGGACTGGGGCTTCGCATAGATGTCCCAGGCCTTGACCATGCCATCGCACAGGCCGGCCAGCGCCTCGTTCTTGGGCATCTGGAAAGGGCAAGTATAAGAGATCGGCAGAGTATAAGACATGTATAAGAGATACTCACTCGCTGCAGCTTCTCGGCATGGCCCAGTTCTCGCAGGACGAAGCTGTTGGCAGGTTGAAAGAGTGGGCGGCATTCAAAGAGAAACAGAAGATTAGCAAAATTTTAAACTTAGCAAAAAAAAAAAAAAAAAAAATTAAAAACACAAAACTAATTTTTTTAAAAGAGTACACAAAAACAACAAACAAACAAGAAAGAAAAAAAAGGAAGTTGTTAGTAGAGTAGGGGTAGGTGGGGGAGTTATGTACAATACAGGTAAGTTATAGCAGGCAAACAATAGAGCGGGTATTACGAAAAGGGTGCGGGGTTCACTTTAGGTAACGGATTTGGAGTAGCATCTCAAAGCTCAAGTCAAAGCCATAACCAAAAGCCAAACAATGTCTGTGTATGTGCGTGTGTGTGGGTGCGTATCAGAGACAGAAAGATAGAGAGAGTGAAAATAACAACAGAGTGCGTCTGTGTATAAGAGAGTGTTAAAACTGGAGAGAGAGAGATTTACAGCGAATGTGCGAGAGCGAAAGAGAGAGAGAGAGAGAGAGTGAGTACGAGTGCAAGCTCATGCCATTTACAGATTTGATGAGTGGGCGCGACCTTCAAATGGGCCAAATGTGGTTTGTAATTACAGGTGAGTGGGCAGGTGGGAGTTTGTACTGAAGTGCGTGCTACTAAGTATATATGTGTGTGTGTGTGTGTGTGCGTGTGTGTACACTCAAGCCTGTCTCAAGTTCCATAAAAAGTAATTGAATAAATCGAAATTTGAAACAGGCTCAACTGGAATTATACTAAAAAAAAGGTGCATTTTAATACTAAAAAAAAGTTGACAGTTGTTGATGTGGAGTGTGTACATGAGAGAGAAATTGAAAAAGTGTATGTGAGTACGTGTGTTTGTGTGTGTGTGAGAGAGAGAGAGAGAGAAGAGCGCATAATACTTCTGCAGAGGCACCAAGTGTGTAGCAATGCCACCGAAACTGGAGGCAATCGTGTTGATTTCAACCTGCTTTATTGCACAGCCCTCGTACACGTGAGCCAAATAGTCAGAACGTAATAGACCGACGCTATAAGCCTGCAATTATGATCGTTATATATTATATATATATGTATATATAGATGTGTGTATATTATACAGTTAACTGCTTAATCAAGTACATAGCAGCAGCCCTTAGCCTAAGCTAAACTAAGCTAAATATGTCTGTTAAACGGTAAACAATAAACCAAAATAAACAAAATTATATTAAATATATTGATGTTTAAATTTAGGGAAAACAAAAAAAAAAGACTAAAAAATACTGAGTTTTTGAGAGTGGGCAACGCTAAACGCAGGCGTCGAGTGTATATGTGTGTGTGCGTGTTGGATGTGAGAGAGACAGAGAGAGAGAGAGAGAGAAATAATGAAAGCGAAAGCAATGGAAATCGATGCAATTTATCGGTTCTCGATTGTTGATTTGATGAACTCATGTATCGGCGGATTTTGAGCGAAAACGCCGGCTAGCTCAAAGCAGATGATTTGTGTTTACAATGTGAGTGTCATGTGTCTGTGCGTGTGTGTGTGTGTGTTACTTTATGATCACAGATCAAATAGACAAACACACGCACACAAGCACATCGGGACCGGCCAGACTCTGCAAACATACATTGTAAATATTTAAAATGTTTTTTATTTATTTATTCTTTCTAGAGAATTCCCTTCGTATCTGGGACCTGGTTGCCTTCTGACTACGCAAATGTTGCCCGTTGTCGCTATTGTTACATATTCTTGGAATTTGCAATTCTGTTTGAGGGAATTTGTGGCCATAAACAGAAATCTGAGCACGACTCATTGCGTGACGTATTCGTGTGTGTGTGTGTGTGTGTAAGTGTATTTGTGTGCATAACTCATTTGGGCTCTTAGTGTTTTTTTTTGCTGCGGTCATTAAATGGCTGACAAATAGCGATAAGACTCAGCTGATTGAATGACGCAGCGAATTCAACCATTTGTATTAATAGTTTCACATATTTGTAACTGTAAAACAAAAACAAAATACCGGCGACAACAACACGAAGAGGAAGAGGAAAGGGACAGACAAAAATTTAAAGAAAATTATAAGTAGAAGAAGCACAACTTATAAGCTGCACATATGCATTGAATAGCTTAATACATATGCACATATGTATGTGTGTGGGTGTGTGTTTGTGTGTGTGTAGAAGAGGTGTTAGGCTAAGTATTAGAGAAAAGCATTGCAAGCTTAACAGGCAAAGGCGGACCGGGGCGAGACGGAGTGGACGAGCAGGCAGCGGTGAGGACGTTGGTCGCTGGGCGAGGTTGAGGGGGGCGGGCGGTGTATATATTTTATTTCATTTTCAGCAAGCAACTAGCAAACTACGGAAAACATTTCAAGGACTCAAAAACAAACACGTACATTATTGTATTATTGTATATAAGTAGATAATGCATAAATATAAATTTATAAATTAAATCATATATTAATTATAAGAATAATAATTAGCTGTACATGAATCATATAATGGACATTATATTGGGGGGTAGCCAGGATAAAACATAACGCACACACATACACACAGAAAGCCAAACCAGCACACACACACCTGTACATGAATACATACATGTTGTTTGTATATCAATATGGTTGCTTACATATACATACATAGTATGTATGTATATAAACAGAGAAAGTAACTGTAAACATGTCGAGTCATTTTTGTTGTAATCTACCACAAGCCCGATGCTGGTTGAGTTATCACACTTATTACTTAATTAATTTGTCAACTCATTTGGAAATAAATCACTGTACAAAGCTCCAACATTTAAATTGCTTTGGTTGGTGAAATAATCAGCTATTTAGTTATTTTAGACGTTCTATTTTTTGCTATCTTGCGATTAAAAGCCTATCAAAAGTAAAAATATTACTTTCCGGAATGTGCTATGGCGTGTCTTGGAGGTCTATATTATTGAAATATTGAATAACAAAAATATTTATCAATTCACTGACATTTTACATGACGCTGGAAGTACTGAATTCCATGCTATATTTTCCTACAGGGTACTTTTAATAACGGATCGCATGTTAGAATTAGGACTCTTATATGTATTAAGCTAACTCCAAATGTTTTTGGTTACTTTTTCATGTGTGTGTGTGTGCGTGAGTGCCAATGTGTGTGTATGTGTATTTGAATGGCTTTGGTTAGGCTTCGGCATATACAGGCAATGCGAGTGTATATATATGAGAGAGAGAAAGAGAGAGATATATGTATATAGGTAGAGAGAAAGAGCGTGAGAGAAGGAGAGAGAGAGAGAGACAGCACCTTTGTATGGTTTTACTTGCTGGTCCCAAATGGCCAAAACCCGATGCTATCGTATTGATCTCGACTTGTTTCCAGCAGCAATAGGCCGATGAGGAGCTAACGCTGCGCTGAACGCCGCCCGCCTCGGCCGCCGATCTTCCCTTTTCCGCCGTGGTGGTCGCCTTCGGCTGCTCCTGCTCCTCCCCGTCCTCCGCATCGTCGCTAGCGCCAGCGCCAACACTCATGTCCAACAGGGACGACAGCTCCGGGCAGCGGGACTCCAGCATTAGATCGCTGCGCAGCATGCCCAATGAAATGCGCTTTGGTGGCGAATGGGTATGTGTGTGTGTGTGTGTGTGTGAGCGAGTATAAGTGTGTGTGCGAGTTGAATGTGCGAATCGGTATACGATAAACGATAACGATTACGATAAAACGAGCAACACACACACAATTTGTGATATTTCGGTTGGGTTTTCGTTTCGGATCGATTCAAATCGATTTGTGCGCAATTTTTGTTAGATTTTCATTTGGTTGGGTTTCGGATTTTTATTGTTTTTATTTTGAATATTTTTATTTTTTTGGGTTGGTTTGAAACGAGGAAAGCAGAAAATGTCAAATCAATGCGTGAGTAAATTTGTTTTTTATTTGTATTTGTTTTGGATAGATAAACGTTAAGCTGGGCATATCAACAGCGACAACAACAATAACAACAAGAACGCAAACATTAGGAGCAGCACCACAAAAAAAAGAGATAAAGAGAGAGAGAGAGAGAGAGATTGTGTGAGAGCGGGAGAGAAGACGAAAGGAGAAAGTAAAAAAGGAACTAATCAGTTTTTGGAAGATATTAAAATTTTGTTATTAATTTTGATTAACAGCAGCAGCAACAACAGCGCCAGCAGCAGCAGCAACGGCAGCAGCAGCAGCCGGCAGCGATGCCATGTGCTCAAGAGTCCAGGATGTGCGCATAAATCAAGTGGCAACGCTTGAGATTAGCTTTTCGAGCCAATGTGGCTACATTTGGCTATAGGATTTATGATATGGCGATAAGATAATGGAATGTGAGCTAAAGAGCAACAGAGACAGACATATAGAAAGAGTGGTGGGTTGGGGGTGGGGGTTGGGTGTGTTGGAGCAAGCGAGCGAGAAACCACTTAAGCTGTTCACCCAAAATACCTGCACTAGCAGCCTAATCCCTAAAGCTGAATGTTAGACATGGATAAATGGTTCGGGTTTCAATGGGGTGCTGACAATGGGCATGGATGTAGGTGTAAAGGAATGTGTGTAAGTGTGTGTGTGGGTGTGTGTGTGAGAGTGGGCGTGGGCGTGACTGATGACGAACAAGATGTCTCACCTGGGTAAAGCCAAGGGCTAGCACCTTGCGATAGATATTGAACAGATTTGCCGTAAACTCATCCACTTTAATAGTTTCCGCCAAGGTCGTCGTTATGAATTCCTCATCGTGCGCTACATTATGCATTAATCGATTAATTATCGGCTGCAATGCAATTGCCTTCTCGAATTCCTTGCGCGGAAACGACGAAGGCACCAGCACAAAGGGCGCAAACTGAACAGAAAGAGCGAAAGAGAGAGAAAGGATACCGTTAGTTGTAGAAGTGGAATCATTCAACTGTTGCCACTCACATTGAGGGAGTCCGGACTGAAGCTAGTTTTGGAACGCATCGCGGCGCCATGCATGATCGCATAGTCCTTGGCCTTGGCCGTCACCTCGACCAGTTCGTCTTTGCTCAGCGGCAACTTGATGCAGCCGCGCAGCACGGGCGTATTCTCGTCCACAGACATTGATTTATTTTTTTTTTGCCAATATACTTAGCCAATTAACTGGGAGTAACTGCGTTTCGTTTGTTGTTGCTGCTGCGCTTCTTTTTTTTGTCGTCTGCGTCAGCTGTTGCTGCAAATGTCACGCTGTGCGATCGTCGTGTTGTCCACCTGTTGCATGCGCACCTCTGTGTGTACTGTACGCGGAATTTGTGCTGGAATGAGGAGTGCCGTTGCGGATGCGCTTGCTTAATTCCGTATGCTATGGAAATTGAATTTCACAAAATACTTCTGCACCACGGCACGCACAGTCGATTTACGATAGGTTTTTCTTTCTTTACTTTTCTTTATTCAGAATGGCGAGTCGGCTCTGTTAAAGGCGAGGAGTGCTCCGCTGTTAACATGCGGCGCTTGACTATTAACATGACCAACGAGTTCGCCCTCACGAGTCAGCGATGTTAGGCGTTGCCGATGTATGTTAACATCGAATTCGCCGCGGTATATCGATACTGAGCTCTGCAAGGAGAGGCAACGATATTTACAACTTGTTTTTGGCTAAAAATAAATTGAAAATACAACTAAAGCTGAAAAAATAAATATGTTTCATTTATTTGTCACATTTGATTGAATTTAAAAATACACACACATATAGATATATGTATATATAAATTTTTATTTGATAAGCAGTGGCTCATTCAAGGATATAAATATAAATATATATAATATATATAATGTATATAAATGTGCGATATTTTCTTGTAATTTTTTGCAATAAACAAATGTGTCTCTCCTGACAACCGTTATTATTTAACTATTTTAGCATAACAGCTGTTGCTGTTATAGGTCAAATATCAATCGATGCTATCGATAATTAGCGGTGCTGCATGCAATTATCGAATTTAAATTTGCGAATTTTGTCCAATTCCAAGCTAGCTTTGAAATTAACTTCATCTGCTGTGCATTGAAGCTTATTTCCAATTCGTTTTCTCACTTGCAACAAATTTCGCCGTGTAACGAGCTGAAATCAATTTGTAAATTAACAAAAATTAAATTTTCAACTAACTCAATATTAATAACTTTCCCAACCGTTTTTAGACGAGAGCCAACGAGCGACAAATCACAAATAACAATTAGCAATGCCACGCGGAAAGTTCCTCAATCACAAGGGCCGCAGCCGCCAGTTTACGCCAGTGGAGGAGCTGCAGCGGGAGCAGGAGCTGGAAGTATGTATTATGTCATCGCATATCAATAAGTTGAACGAGAGCATCAGCATTGAGAAAACCATCTTCGTGAACGAGAAATTCAGCGATTTTGGCAAAGAGAATGGTTTTGAAATTGGCACTGCTATAGCCAATGGCAATGGTAATGGACATGGTAATGGAAATGGTAATGGAAATGGCAATGGAAATGGTCATGGCCATAGCAATGGTATAACGAAGGAGCGCAAATCGGGTGGAGCTGTCGAAGGCCTGATCGAGATTTCCAATCCGAATCGTCCCATCAAGAAATCCCCAAAGCTGGCACTCCTAACCGAAGGGCAAAAAGGCAAGAGCATTGAGGATCTGTTGCT
The DNA here is from genome assembly GCA_035045545.1 of Drosophila gaucha. Classification (NCBI taxonomy): domain Eukaryota; kingdom Metazoa; phylum Arthropoda; class Insecta; order Diptera; family Drosophilidae; genus Drosophila; species Drosophila gaucha. The sequence goes on from JAWNOY010000011.1 coordinate 718,533, forward strand.
GGAGAAGCGCCGTCGGGAACGCGCCAAAGAGAAGCCACGCTCCAGCTCGAATCAGAAAAGCATTAACGAGGCAAATGCCGATCTCGCCCGTCTGGCGCTCGTCCGCAAGAAACGTGAGGCGGCAGCCGAACAGCGTTTGGCTGCCAAAAAGGAGAACAGCAATTACAATTTGGATGCAACACCAAACACATCCAAGTCGGATCTATCCGTGAAGAAGAAGAGCAACAAACACAAATCGACAGGAATGGCCATCAGTGAATTCCTGAAGAAATCTAGCCCCGAGGAACAGGTCAATAAATTAGCAAAGGGCCGCAATGCGAACAAGAGAAATATCAGCTTGCAAGCTTGAAGAAGATAGAAGTAGAAAGCAGAGAAGAGAAAATAAATCAAAAAAAACAAAAAACTAAACATGTATATGAAATATACACAAAAATATGATATATCAAAGTAGGCTAGCTCAGAATTGTTAAGGCCGACACATATATATGGTAATAATATAACTCAGCCTTCAGTCATTTCGATTTCATTTCATGTTAATTTCGATTTGTAAATTTTGAGTTACCTACACGAATATAAAACAAATAAAAACTACAACTAAATTCTTTTGTATCCAAATACATGCCATTACAGGCGACACCGCGTTTCAGTGGATAAAACAAATAGTGTGTGTGCATATATATTGATCCATATACATATATATATTATACATATATATATAACGAAAAGCTAATGAATAGCTGGATTAATCGAATTGTGTGTGTGTGTGACAACCAAAGTAAGTACACATTTTTTCAAATCAGAAAATACAAAGCGCGCGCACGCTCGTATTTCGATAGGCACGCCATTCGACTACAGTCGTGCAATCGATACACGCTTGCGCGTTAGACAACACTTTTTTTTAGCTTAAACTCCACCGTAAGCAACACTGGGCTCACGCCGGCTTATCTGTCACCAATATAAATAGACTCTCGAGTTGCAGCAGCGGTGTCATTAGGAAGCAGCTAGCTGAACGTGCCTAATCTACAGCAAAAAATTACGGCAAAAATTGAAAAAAGTCGGGGTAGCAAGGAAAGGAAGATGGAAGGTAATCCATTGAAACGTATGCGCTCCGAGGACGATGACAGCAACAATAATGTGCCCCAAACTAAAGTCTGGGTGAATGAAAAAATAAACGAGTCGTGCGATCCAGAGAAAATGAAGGCAGTGCATGGTGAGTAACACATACATATGTACATATGTACATATACGAAATGTATATATGTATATATAATATATATTTGATATATTCATATTATTTTGCTTGCCCTGTCTCGCAGAGAAAACAACAAAAATGCTTTTCAAGGCTGCCGCCAACATCGACGCCAATAAAGATGAGGCAAACAAGGAGGAGGCAAGTATCTCGGCACCGATCGCCGTTAGCTCGGTCGATCTGTGCGAGCAATATCAGCTGATTGGCGACGGCAACATAATACTGCGCGACTTGAATCCAGACGTGGCCAATCCGAGCCTGGAGCGACGCCTGTCCAACTGCTGCCGGCGCCCAACACTAATTCGCGGAACTTGCGTCAATTGCACTTTCGATTTGTGCGAGGAGTGCGGCTATTCTTGCGTGGAGTGCAGCCAGTTCATATGCCGCACTTGTGTCACCCTGTTGTAAGTTAAGTCAAGGACTTCTGCCATTCGCCGAGTAAACCACAATTTCTCTTTTAATCAACTTGCAGCGGTAATCGTCCCGAGGAGGCAGAGCATCCATTGTGCGAAGTCTGCCAAATGTTCGTAGCCTAAGAAGAGAGACACTCACACTCACACACACACACACACACGCACGCAGACGCACACACACGCACTGACAGGTGCAATCCTGGCAGAAACAAGAACTACGCTCATTACAAATGACAATAAGTACAAATCAAAATAATTAAGCAACAGCCGCCTTTGATAAAATCAAAAAAAAAAAAACAAAAACAAAAAAGGAAAAATCGTAGAAAATTGTAAAAAAAAAAAATAGCAAAACGGAAATGCTAGGCATAGTTCGCTCACACACCCAAACACACACATGCGCAAATCTATCGAAATTTTTAAATTTAAATTCTAATCAAAAGGAAAAACAAGAATTGTTATCAAAAAAAAAATAGAAAATTCCCAATTTAAGGTGAAGACGTCCCCATTGCTAATGTAAATCACTCTCTCGCCGACTGCCTCAAGCTGTGTACCTGTTCGCAAGCTTAAATTCTTGGACACAGTTCCAGAGAGAGCCTTTTACACACACACACACACACACACGCTCATAAATTTAGATAAAACCCAAATTGTTGCAATTACTCGGACGTCAATCACATTTATTCATTAAAGAAAAAAAAAGATTTTGTTATAAAATATGCAATTAAGAAAAAAACAAGTTGTTTTTCTATTCCCCTCTCTTTCTCTTCAGACCTTGCCACGGAATTTGTGGTATTTGTCGTGATCCTTGACCAGGCTCTGGTACATTCGTGCGCCGGCCTCGCTGCTGGAGCGCAGTATAAAGTGGCCCGAGCGGTGATCACAAATGGAGATTAGCTCATGGCAGAAGCGATCCAGATGCACCTTGACCTGGTCAAATGAAGCAGCAGAGGATTAGTTGAAGTCTCTGCAGCTACTATATATATATATGTATATGTACCTTCTCGAAGAGCGTGGTGGGTCGCTCCGTGCCGATCATTTGCTTGATGGTAAAGATGAGCAGAAAGGGCGCCACTCGCTTCATGGCCAGCGCCTGGGGACCGGCCGCAATGCCCGCCATGAGCGAGACCAGCTTGAGCGCCAGCTCGGACAGCCCATCCAGCTCCTCGGCCGACAGGCTCTGCGCCTGCTTGCGTTCGCTGCGATAGCAGACAATCGACTGCACCAGATCCTGACAGATGGCGCTCAGCTGTGCCGCCCGATCCGACATCAGAGTCGCCTGCTGCCGCACCAGGAGCAAACAGTTCTCCGCCAGCAACGCGTGCAGCTGTCGAAAGTCCAGCCAGCTGCCGCCGCCAATGATGAAACGCTTGATGTTGAGGTCGAGCATGCTGCCGAGCATCGAGTCCAGCGTTTCGCCCGTCAGCGGCACAGTTCGGTTGCTGGCCAAGGCACGTTGGGCCTCCAGCAGGCGCACCACATGGCTGCAATAGGACGCATCCCCGAGTGGCGGCAGCCGCAACGAAACATTGCCACTGATCAGCTCAAAGTGTTCGTTCAGCATCTGCAGGAGGGGGCGGGGGAGCGGGAGGAGAGATTAAGATTGAGATTCCTTCATCTAGGCAAACACTTACCGCTCCCTTGATGCTGCTCAGCGAGCATTTGGCAAAGAGCGTCACCAGGACGAGCACATTCTGTAGGCTCGTGTGCTGTGCCGGCGTCTCCGGTCGCTGCATCTCGTCCAGCTGCTGGGCGAGTCGTCGCAGCAGCAGCAGGAAATCCTCATTTGTCTTGTAGCCAATGATCAGCTTCACGGCGGGCTCGATGCTGGGCATATCCAGCACTGAACTGGCGGCGATGTCCACGTTCAGCTGCTTCCAATAGCTGTCCAGCACAAACTCAATCTCGTCCTGGTCCAGATGCAGCAGCTGGCGATGTGTTAAGGCCACATTCAGCAGGCGTATTGCGTGTGCATTGCGGTAATTCAGCTGATCCCAGAGGAAGATAACAAATTTGGTCAAAGCTTTTTTATGAGAAAAATGGGCAGCACTTTTCTAACGTTTTTCTTTTAGAGACTTGAATTTACCGTTGGATGACTTGCAGTATGTTTTTAGATGGATTTAGTTAGTGCGATAGATATTTTTATCTATGTGTATGCAAAAATGGGCAGCACTTTGCAACGTTTTTCTTTTAGAGACTTGAATTTACCGTTGGCTGACTTGCAGTATGTTTTTAGATGGATTTAGTTAGTGCGATAGACATTTTTATCTATGTGTATGCAAAAATGGGCAGCACTTTTCAACGTTTTTCTTTTAGAGACTTGAATTTACCGTTGGCTGACTTGCAGTATGTTTTTAGTTAATGCGAGAGACATTTCTATCTATGTGCATGAACAAATAGGCAGCACTTTTTTAACGTTTTTCTTTTAGAGACTTGAATTTACAGTTGGCTGACTTGCAGTTTGGTTTTAGTTGGATTTAATTAGTGCGATAGACATTTTTATCTATGTGTATGCAAAATTGGGCAGCACTTTTCTAACGTTTTTCTTTTAGAGACTTGAATTTACCGTTGGCTGACTTGCAGTACGGTTTTAGTTAATGCGAGAGACATTTCTATCTATGTGCATGAACAAATAGGCAGCACTTTTTTACGTTTTTCTTTTAGAGACTTGAATTTACCGTTGGCTGACTTGCAGTAACTTGCTAGTTGGATTTAGTTAGTGTGAGAGATATATTTATATATGTGTATGCAAAAATGGGCAGCACTTTGCAATTTTTTTCTTTTAGAAACTCGGAGTTACCGTTAGCTGACTTGCAACATGTTTCTGGTTGGATTAAGTTAATGCGAGAGAAATTTGTATCTATGTGCATGAAAAAATAGGCATCACTTTTTTAACGTTTTTCTTTTAGAGACTTGGATTGACCGTTAGCCGACTTGCAGTATGTTTTTAGTTGGATTTGGTTAATGCGAGAGTCATTTCTATCTATGTGCATGAACAAATAGGCAGCACTTTTTAGTGTTTTTCATTTAGAGACTTGAATTTACCGTTAGCTGACTTGCAGTTTTTTATATCATACTTGTATATATATATATATATATATATATATATATGATATAGACATTATTTGAGGTTATTTATATAGAGTGTATCCATATATGCCTAGCCATGTCTCAGGATCTTAAGAGATCTTAGATATATGTTGCTATTAGTGCTAGCCTTAGTTTTTAAAAGACTAAGTCTCTCATTTACCGAATGTCCTATGTAAATTTTACAGATGCGTCTGAAGTTCTCATCGATTTGTTGTACAACATCCGCCGTTGCTTCTATGTCCTTTTCGTTTTCCTTTTCCTTCTCATTCTCCTTCTTCTCCTGCTGCTTGGCTGCACGATTGATGCAGCTACTCAGATAGATGGCATAGCCACTCAGGGTCTCTTGCACAAAGTCCTTGTAGACGGTGGGTGACTTTTTGTGCGAGTGAAATTTGTGGGCCACAAACTGGCCATAGATCTCGAGGAGCGGCTGTAGATGCCGCTGCATGCGCCTCGCCTGCATGCCCGTGCCGCTGGCTAGCGTCTCAATGGCCAGCAGGAGCAGGCGACAATGGGACGGCGGGAGCTGTGGCAGCTGCTCCCGGAAGAGCGTGGCGCAGCTGGCGAGGAAGACGTCGCTGCCGGGCGTCAACCGACGGATGCAGCGACTAAAGAACATCTCATAGAAGCGCCAGGCAACGCTTTGCTCCTCCTCCTCCTCCTCCGTATCGAGGGGCACCAGCTGCAGCAGCTCCGCCAGCTGTGGCAAGTGGCTGCACAGCGGCAGAGGTTGACCAAAGTGCAAAATATCTAAGTGAGAGAAAGATGTATTAAAATCTAGTCTAACAAGTAAGAATGCTCTAGTCGGGACTGCCCGACTACGCAATACCCTTCATGCACACATATGTATGTATATGTATTTAATCAATTAATAGATAAAAGTGTAGAATTAAAATTAGAAAAACAAAAATTTGTGATTTAAAAAAAATTTTTGTTTTCAGCGGGGTTCGAACCTCGGTCTAAGTCATCGACTCTACCACGACGCTGCACTCTCTTATTACACATAATGCACGCATTTCAATGTATGTGTGCACACGCATGGAGCAAATGCTTGTTTTTGTGGATTGACAAAATGTTTTCTTTAATAACTTCTGTGTTACCCAACGGATTTTGATGAAATTTTCAGCATTGAATCCGTTTATTTTCTTGAATATGCAATACCAGAAAGAAGTCAAAATATTTAAAATTGTGGCAAGATTTACAACTGAATTCCAATTAAATTGATCTTGTAATATTTGGAAACGATATATAAAAAATATAAAAAAATCGAAATTGTATATTTTATATACAAGAAGCTACATGCAAAGTTTGGTGACTTTAGCTTTAAAGATGTAAAAGATATGCTGAAAAAATTTTTTAATCGATATCATGGAAACGGGAATAGTTATCGATTATCTGAAACAAACTTGATCTGCGCGCTTGTAAAATTTGAAGTCTCCAGCTCTTAGAGGTTCCAAGATCGCTACGGTTATACGGACGGACGGACGGATAGACAGACGAACTGGCAAGGATAAATCGACTAAATCGAATATATATACTTCATGGGCTGTGCCACGCCTTCTTTTGCCTATGACATACTTTGAACGAAACCATCCTAATTTCCCGTTTTCCATGGGTTCAGGATAGAGATGGGCGTCGGGATTGGGATTTTCGGGACCCGAAATTGTCCCGAAACGATTTTCAGGTTGGGAAAGATTTTAAAAAAGTCCGGGAAATTCTAGAGATATGCTCTGAGATGGCAGCATTTCAGAGATACCCGTTCGGTATATCAGCATATCTCCAGATTCTCTTACTCTGCCACCTTATTGTAGGGATGAAGCACTTATCCGACCGTCCTGGAATTTTTTAAAATCTTTTCGGGTCCCCAAAATCGCGATCCCGACGCCCATCTCTAGTTCAGGGTATGGAAAGGAAGGAGGAGCTGGAAATACTCACCTATGAGCTGTTCGAGCAGCTGGTTGGACAGCTGCAGTAGCTGGGCGCTTCGCACATCCCGGTAGAGTGGAAGGATGAGCAGATATAGACGCAGCTTGACACTGCTTGGCAGTTGGGCCAGCGGCAGCTGCTGCAGTGCCTCAATTAGCTCCTGCGCGGACGTAGCCGGCAGCGCGGGTTGCTTAGTGCTCGCACAGCTCTCCCGCAAGGTCTGGGCCAGAGCAGCTGCATCGGTCGACTGCGGCAGCTGTTTGCCCAGCAGGCAGCCCTTAATCTTGGCCAGCTGGAGGCTGTCGACGAACTGCTGCAGCAGCTGCATGGCCAACAGCTCCACGCACTCGGGATCCTCGAGAGGATTAAGGGATTGCTGTGGCAGCTGCTGCATTCGGATTTCCTTTTGGCTGCGCGTCAAGTGGAAGAATTGTTGCTGTGGCAGCTGCTCCACCAGGGCATCCGGACACGGCTCCAGTCGCTGGTTGGGCAACAGCAGCCAGCGGGCTTGTGTGAGCTGCAGCTCGAGGCGCTGCAGCCGCTGCCGGCAGAGAGTTTTGCCAAATTTGTGGACACGCTGCTTTATGAGCTCCCACTCGTCGCTGGAGAGGAAACGCTGCAGCTGCGGCAGCTCCGGCGCTGAATGCAACTCTGCCAAGCCATCGGGCCAGTAGTAGGCCAGGAGCAGATCGAAGCCAGTCGCACGCTCCACACACTCCAGGAAGGCGTTCATCGTGCGACGATTGTGCTCCAGCGACAGCAAATGTTGTCCAAATTGTTGCAGAACCTGAACCGTGTGTTTCCGCAGCTGCTCCAGGTCGGCGTGATGTTGCTGCACTTGCTCCGCCAGGCGGGTGCCCAGCAAATACTGTGAGAGCAACGTCGCCTGCAGCTCGATGGCGAAATTGAGATTGCTGGGCAAAACGGCGAGACTCTTTGGCTCCAGCAGATCGGCAAAGCTGTGCAGCAGACTCTTCCAGATGACAATCGAGGGCTTGGACATCAGCTGGCTGACCAGACGAATGAAGGCGGCGCCAGCTGTGGCGCTCGGCCAGGTCTGAGCCAAGGGCTCCGACGTCCCATAGACGGCATTTGATGTGAAATTGTATTTGGATGCAAGCTTCACATAATCCTGCACCAGCTGCTCCTCCTCTGTGGCCGGGTGTAGCGTTTGGCGACTGCGCTTCGCTGGCTCCGACGAGGTGGGCAGCTCGAATTTGTGGAGCCACTCGCGCAACGACTTGAGCAGTTGCATCACGAAGCGTTCGGTGCGACTCATGCGACGGCACATGTCCAGCAGCAGGACGAGATACTCCGAATACAGTTGCAGCTCGAGATCGTTCCGCTTGATCGTGCACATCATCCAGATGGTTATCTGATAGGCCTTCGGTTCGACCAGCAGCGGATTGAGACGCAGCGCTGCGCACAGCATCTCCAGCACCTTGCACAGATACTCATCCCGATGGCTGCGGACCAGGCCAAATAGATGCTGGCTCACTAAGCTGATGCCCGATTGCTTGAGCTTGTCGGGAAAGTTGAGCTGTATGTTGTGGCGGCGCACTGCATCCAGGGCGTGTATGGTCAATACTAGCGGAATGGAGCGATCGTTGGGGTATGTCTTGATCTTATTGCCGCTTTCCTTGTCCTTGTCCTCCACCTCCTTCTCTGTTTGTTGACATCTCATGACGTTATGCATCAATTTGTAGAGATTTTCGGGATTGTAGCGATGATTGAGCAGCGCACACTCCATCGTTAGCAAATGGACATGCAACGGCTGCTGGAACATTAGCTTGATGGCACTGTTAATCTCCAGATGCCCGGTGAGCTGCATCTCCAGGCCGGCCAGCTGCTCGAAGCAGCAGAATCCATGCTCGCGCAGCTGCAGCACCAGCTCGCAGAGCGGCTGGAGTACCGCATCCACATAGGCTTTCAGCAGACGCTCCTGATGCTGGGCACGCTGCACATAGTCGCGCAGCTGCTGCAGCACGGGCAGCATAAAGTCGGCATGTCGCGGCTTTGCCTCACCCTCGCTCTCCTTTACTGTCAGCAGCTGTCGCTCGTAGCAGCTGAAGAGCAAGCCATAGCTTCGCATGACCAGATCGTAGTCGGCGCGCAGTGCATCCTGCACCAGCTCGAAGTTCAGCAGACACTGCAGCAGCTGTGGATATGCCTGGGCGTGGGCGGCAGCGGTTTTATCGATGCTTTGCAGAATCGTTGCGATTAGCGCTGATTTCGTGGCCACGCCCACCAGACCCGGCTGGGCGCGCAGGCTGAACAGCTGCTGCAGCTGTTCGACCGGCAATTCCGCCTCCTCGACGAGCGTCTCGGCGAGCCATTGGCAGACGACTTCGTGTTTGTTGATATACACAAAATCCAGTGATTGCCATACTTTTATAGCGAATTCCAAGCGTGCCGCATACGCTTTGCTCTTGTCCTGCAGCCATATTCGTAACTCTGCAATGTTTTATGCATTATTTACAATAATATTTGCATTGTTTCAAGCGAACAGCTTACCTTCGCCTATTTCCATGCTGCATTTACAAATTTCGATAACGATTGCGTTTTGCGCACGTGTTGAGCCAGGCGGCTGTTATCGATTAGCATTGTGCAACAGTGTTGCATAACAATGCGAAATACTAAAAAAAAAACAAGGTAATGCGAATTTAGGCAATTCAATTATGTGACCCGTTTAGTTTTATTTTTATATCAAACTAAGTTTTTCAAGTGCTCAAAATTATCTTAAACCTTAAATAAACATATTTTATTTTATTTAACAGGGCTGTTAGAAACTTAAAAGTTGTTTCTAAGTAAATGTAAGCGGTTAACAAGCAAAGTTAATTGGTTGGATTCATATAAATATATAAAAATAATAACAAAAAATAATAAATAAAAACTGTATTTAGCGTTAGAATTACTTTTCTTTTATATTGCTACATTTTGAATACTGACAATTCAAATTGTTAGCTTGAATATCACTTATTTTCTCACTCAGTGTGCGCTGACGTCACAAGCTTCTGTGATCAACATATCTTCGCTTGCTGCGTGTTACCTTCGTATTGTCAATATTCATGAAATCAGCTGTATTGGTTGTATTTGCAAACTGTTTGTGTAGGGGTCGAAATTCATGTTTTTTTTTCTTTTTGTATATTTTATACATAATATTTAGTGTATGGTCGTTTGACTTCAAAGTTTTTGCTTTACTTTTGTACAAAACAGTTAAAATATTAAGAAATAGGACACAAAATTGACAATGTTGTTAAACTGCACACGAGTGAAGCACATGTGCACAACCTTAAGAATAACCCAAATACCTTGCATAGTCCCCAGATTTGCAGTCAATTCGGCTAGCATACATAATTATCTGTTGAGGCAACCGTTGCTGCTGTTGAGGCGGCAACATCATCATCATCTATATAACATACGGCCGCCGGCTGGACGACAACTGCTTGGCTCCTCTTCATGCACAGGCGCCCGAACAGGTGCCCGTGCCGTTGTAGGTGCCTGTTCAGGTGTTCGTTCATCCAGGTGGACTGCACGTGTGCTCAACGCCCGACGATGCATGAGCAGCGAAGAACTAAACAAGGAACCGCCCAAAGAGATGTCCATATCAAAATCAAACTCATCCGGCCTGGGACGCCTACTCCACATGATGAAGGAAGAGAAATGGGTGCTCACAGGTACTTCCCCTCATCTTTCAGTACATGCCAATGTCCAATGTCTCACCCATCTTGTTGCAGCGGGACTGAGTTGCTTGGTCATTTCCTCGGCCATCTCCATGAGCGTACCCTACTTCCTGGGCCAGGTCATTGACATAGTGTTCAACAAGGATGGATTTGATGATTCGGCCATGGACAGCTTGCAGGACTTTACGAAGATGCTCTTGGGCATCTTTGTCATTGGGGGCTTGACCAATTTCTCGCGCGTCTATCTCTTTGGCAGTGCTTGTGAGTCCGCAGCAGAATCAGACTTTATTTTTTTGTTACTCTTAAATTCTTATTACTTTCCTCCAAACAGCTTTGCGCATTGTGCGCAGACTGCGCTCCAATTTGTACCGTTCCATACTATTACAGGAGTCGTCCTGGTTCGATCAGCGCGGCACCGGTGATCTCATCAATCGCTTAAGCAACGACACCTACTTCGTTGGCATATCCCTCAGTCAGAACATATCCGATGGCATTCGCTCGATGGTCATGATTGGCGCAGGCACATTCATGATGGTGCGTCCAATGCTCCTACTTATTTATCTCTAGCATCTCTGTAACATCTCTCTCTCTCTCTCTCTCTTTCCTTTTTTTCTCTTTCTATCTTTTTCTCTCATTCTTTCTTTCTCTCTCTCTCTCTCTCTCTATTTTTCTCTCTTTCTTTCTCGCTCTTTCTATGTTTTTCTCTCTTTTTTTTTCTTTCTCTTTCTCTTTTCCTTCTAACTTTCTTTCATTCTCTCCCTCTTTATTCTCTCTTTTTTCTGTTTTTCTTTCTCTCTCCTTTTTTTCTCTTTCTATATTTCTCTCTCTCTCTTTCTATATTTTTGTCTCTCTTTTTTTCTTTCTTTCTCTCTATCTTTTTCTTTCTTTCTCTCTGTCTTTCTATCTTGTTCTCTCTTTTTTTTCTTTCTTTCTCTCTCTTTTCCTTCTAACTTTCTTTCATTCTCTCCCTCTTTATTCTCTCTTTTTTCTGTCCCTCTCTCTTTTTTTCTCTCTCTCTTATTTCTCTTTCTTTCTCTCTCTCTCTCTTTCTCTCTCTCTCTCTTTTTTCCCTCTCTCTCTTCTTTCTCTCTCTCTCTCTCTTTCTCTATCTTCCTCCCTCACTTTCTGTTTCCCTCTCTTTCTCTCTCTTAGATCTTCACATCGGCCAAACTGGCGCTGGTCAGCGTTATCATAGTTCCCGTTCTGGCCGGCGTTGCTATTTTTTATGGACGCTATGTACGTAACATAACCAAATTGGAGCTGGACACATATGCGGAAGTGATGAAGCATGCCGAGGAGCGCTTCGGCAATGTGCGCACCGTCAAGGTCTTCTGTCGCGAGGAGAAGGAGGGCGCTGAGTATGACAAGCAGCTTGACAAAGCCAACGACATTGGATACAAGGAGACCATGGCTAAAGCCCTCTTCTATGGTATGGTGAGTCAGTCTAATAGCCAAGCCGCCAGTTGAAGTCCAATCTAATATGAGATTTCGCTTAACTTCAGGCTGGCTTCTCTGGGAATGTGGTCATCATATCGGTGCTATACTATGGCGGCATTTTGGTACTTAACGATCATCTCTCGATTGGTGCGATGACCTCGTTTATGCTGTACGCCGGCTATGCAGCTGTCGCAATCAACGGTCTGTCTAACTTTTATAGTCAGCTAAACAAGGGAGTTGGCGCCTCGGAACGCATTTGGGAAATCATAGATAGAGAATATGCTATGCCCATTCACAAGGGCATAGAGCCGCCGGTGCAGTCCATCGGAGAGGTTGATTTTCACAATATTTACTTTTCCTATCCGTCGCGCACTAAAACCAAGGTGCTGGCGGATTTTACGCTCAAGCTGCCGCCCCACAAGACGACCGCCTTGGTGGGTCGCTCTGGATCGGGTAAATCAACGTTGGCTATGCTGCTGATGCGTCTTTATGATCCGCAGAAGGGCCACATTTATTTGGATGGCGTCGATTTGCAGAAATTGAATCCCCATTGGTTGCGCCACCACGTTGGCGTTGTTAGCCAGGAGCCCGTCCTGTTCTCTGGCTCCATCCGCTCGAACATTCTGTACGGCCTGCATCCGGACAAGGTGCCCAACGAAGAGATGCTCCAAAAGGCAGTTAATGACTCGTATGTCAGTCAGTTTGTCAGCCACCTGCCCGATGGCCTGGAAACCCTTGTTGGCCAACGGGGAATCCTTCTGAGTGGTGGCCAGAAGCAACGCGTGGCCATAGCCAGGGCGCTCATTAAAGTATTATATACAAACATATATGATGCTATATTCATTTATATTCTAATCCGATATTTCTTTTTTATTATAGAATCCCACCATACTCATTCTTGATGAGGCGACAAGTGCACTGGATTCCGTTTCAGAGCAGCTGGTACAGACGGCACTGGACCGACTCGTCCGTGGACGCACCGTGTTGACCATTGCCCATCGACTAAGCACAATACACCGAGCTGACAAAATAGCTGTCGTCGAAGGAGGACGCATTGTAGAAGAGGGCACCTTTGAAGAACTTATGGCCATCCGAGATGGCGTCTTCAGAGAGCTAGTATCCAAACAAACATTTTATGGACCAGATCTATAGTTTATAGCGCAGCGCGGAAGCTGCTCAAGGTCTTCATACATGTACTGATAGTTGGATTTTTCTAGACAAGACAAATTTACAGACCGTTGTTATTGTGTTTGAAAAGAAACCGAACTAAAAACCTGTTAAAGAGATTTATTAGTTTTATAGCTGGTATTAGGGGAGATCTGGTTGTAATGCAATTGTTATGGCTAGAAAATTGTTTTTTTTTTACCAAATTAAAAGTGTTGATATATATAAATATTAAGTAAATAAATGGACAATTTTTACATATTTTGAATGTCTTTAATCTCGCGGCGTAAGCAAACGTTGCCACCTATTTTGATCTTTTGATTGCTTTGAATAAGAATGCACTTTATTTTCTATTTTAAATATTCTAAAGGTCGATAATAATAAATTAAAGAGGTAATATTTATATCAGTTAATTGAATGGGCAACTTTTATATTATTTTACACTTGCTTAAGTGAGCCTTAATGATGTGGATATTCGACTTTTAAGTATCGCGCCATTACCGAGCGCTGCCACCCCGTCTGATCTTTCGATTGCAAATAAATCATGCATTAGCAAGCGCTGCCACCTCGCGTGATCTTCCAATTGCAAATAAATCAGCCATGAGCAAGCGCTGCCACCTCGTTTGATCTATTGATCAGCTGACTTAGTGAAACTATTTTCTTAAAACAATTTATTATTGTTTTGTTTATACACATTTTGTTTTTACAGTTTTACATTTAGCTTAATTCTAGTTAACAGGCACAAAAAATAAATGCAGCAATTCCCATGGGGGTGTTTGTGTTTGTGTGTGTGTGTTTACTTCATTGTGGGCATGGCCACCGCCGCCTGGGTGTGGGTGACATCGGATTCACGCCAGAGCTGGGTGACGGTCTTGGTCTGTGTGTAGAACTTGATGCCCTGCTTGCCATAGAAATGATGATCGCCGCGGAAGGAGCCGCGAGTGCCGGTGAAGGAGAACATGGGCAAGGGCACGGGAATGGGCACATTGACGCCCACCTGGCCGGCATCAATCTCGTTGACGAACTTGCGGGCAGCTGCACCATTGGTGGTGAAGATAGCTGTACCGTTGCCATAGGGATTGGCATTCACAATTGAGATGGCATCGTCCAGGGTGTCAGCGTTGAGGATGACCAGGACGGGGCCAAAGATCTCCTCGGTGTAGCACTTCATGTTCGGCTTGACATCGGTCAAAATGGTGGGGCCCACAAAGTAGCCATCCTCATAGCCAGGCACCGTGATCTTCCTGCCATCGAGGATCAGCTTGGCGCCCTCCTTCACACCCGATTCAATCAGATCATTGATGCGCTGGCGCGAGGCGGCGCTAATCACTGGTCCCACATCTGTGCCAGGCATGTGGCCGGCATTCACCTTCAGCTTCTGGGCACGCTCGACCAGATCGGGTATCCACTTCTGGGCGTCGCCCACAAACACGGCCGTCGACAAGGCCATGCAACGCTGTCCGGCAGCTCCAAAGGCGGCGCCAGCCAGCTGATTGAGTGTGTTCTCCTTGTTGGCATCGCTGAGCACGATGCCATGGTTCTTGGCGCCCATGTTGCTCTGGACGCGCTTGCCGTTCTTGCCGGCACGCTCGTAGATGTACTTGCCCGCCGTATCGGAGCCCACAAAGGAGACGGCCTTAATCTCGGGTGCATCGCAGATGAAGTTGACTGCATCATGTTGGCCATGGATGACATTGACCACACCTGGTGGGCAGCCGGCCTCGTTGAGCAGCTCCATCAGCAGCATCGTGCAGCCGGGCACACGCTCCGAGGGCTTCAGCAACATGGTGTTGCCGGTGGTAATGGCCACGGGGAACATCCACAGCGGGATCATGGCTGGGAAATTGAATGGAGCAATGCCGGCGGTGACACCGAGTGGCATCACCAGCGAATAGGTGTCCATGTCGCGGGCAACATTCGCCACCGTCTCGCCCATCTGCAGCGATGGAATGCTGCAGCAGTGCTCGACGACCTGGAGGCCACGGAGCACATCGCCTTCGGCATCGGCCAAAGTCTTGCCCTGCTCCTTCGTGATGTTCTTGGCCAGCTCGCCCATATTCTCCTTGATCAAAGCCTGCAGCTTGAACATGACCTGTTGACGTGACAGCACAGATTGGTTGCTCCACGACTTGAAGGCCCGCTTGTTCGACTCCAGAGCGGTCTTCATCTCCTCTGCCGTTGCCTTGGGCACACGGGTCACCACCTTGTTGGTCGCCGGATCGTGCACATCGATCCACTCGTTGGTCTTCGACTCCACAAATTTGCCATCGATGAAGAGCTTGGTCGTAGGAGCGGACGACGAGTAGCCACGCTTCACTATCAAACGTGCCTGCAAAGAAATTTTAATTTTAAATATTATCGATAATTCGATAAGAAATAATCATTGATCTGCGCATATCTATCGCTCCTCAAAGGTTGCCACATCTACCAATTGAACAAGTAGCTTAATGGCACACTTCAATTTTCCTTAAAGGCTCGCCAAAGGTATGCTAATGTCAGCAAATGTCCCAATTAAATAATTCAGAAAGTGTACCAATATTATTTTCAGTGTAATCAATTAAATTGCTAATTAACTTGCCTGCAAGCACTTGTACACTGCAAAGAAGGCAATTTGACTTGGAATTTTTTTTCCAAAATTATTTAGGATGACATAACAAGCTTATTAGGTAAATTTTCAATCATAAAATTGTACACTTATAACACAAGTGGTAAGATTAAACCACCAATGGTACCTTTGGGTATGAAAAATAGGTACATCAAAATTGTTGTCAAGTGGCAGCACTTTTCTAATAAGGATAAAGTTCTGTTACAGTTTTATAAAAACAAAGTTGCATAAATGGAAATTGAGCCTACTCTCGTTGGACAACTTGGGGCAGGTTTTACTGTTATATATATATATATATATATATATATATATATATATATATATATATATATATATATATATATATATATATACATACACTTACATATATATTTCAAGTGATTTACTACGTTTACTTTAAATGGAAAATTCAACAGGTGAGCATGGCTTTGCCTGGCAACATGATAATATATACACACGTACACCTAATATACACATACATACATATGTATAGATTTATAAGGGATAAGTGCCACGCCTTTGCTTATCAGCGGCAGCAGCCGCCCGTTTGATAGGCATTTATTTATATGGCTTGCCATCTAATTAAAATACAATTGTATTACACATATGGATATGCGTATGTATGTGTGTGTGTGTGACCAGAAAATCATTTTTGTTATTGTGATCGTCGCATTATCTGAATCGCAGCAAACCAAAATTACGTAACATGTGTTTGCGCTATCAAATTGTCAGTTCTTTTTTTCACGTTTTACCGTTTAATGTGGGCAATTTATGCATAAGTACACAGAGACACACAGCCACATGCACGTGTGTTGTAATTTGCATGCTGCTGCACACACACACACTCACACCCACTTGCTAATGAATTTACAATTGCATACCGCCCCCTTCTAAGCTTTACAACACTGAGTCAATGTTATCGATAATTGTTTATGCGGCGAATAAATGTATTCATCTTACCTCAGCACCAATTAGACGCACAAAGGACATCTTGCCACAGGTGATGGAAATGTAAGGTCAGGGATTCTGGATAATGGACGCTCGGGCTGGAAACGCGTGTGTTGCTGCGGGTGCTACTGCGGCTGGCACAACCAATGGTCTCGCTAGAACTGAAAGCAAAAGCTGAGGCTGTGCCAAGTTGGGGCCCCCAGCGCGCGTGTGTGGTGTGATTGTTGATATACGACGACGCGGCGACAGCGGGCGAAGCCGGCGAACAGTCGGTTGGTCGGACGACTTTATTAGACGCGCACACAAGCTAGACTGTATGTGTGTGTGTGTGCGCGCGTGTGTGTGTGCAGCCAAGAACTTGAAAGAACTACGCTTTTTGTTTTTGCTTTTACTCTAATTCGTTGGGGGCTCGCTAGTATAAGTGTTTGTGTGTGTGGTTGTTGTTTTTTTTTTTGCGACGTTTGCAAACACACACGCACACGCACAGGCGCGCATGTAAACATATTTATTTATCTTTGCGCGTGTACACATACATACACGTACGTATTTGTGTGTATATATTCTTGTGGATGTACATACATATGTATTTATGATTGCTGGCACGTGTAATATTTAAAATCATATGTTTTTGCATTGGTATATGTGTGTATACATATGTATGTATGTAATTAATTTATTAACTGCATATATTTATATATGTATATATGTGCATATAGTTATATACACTAATGCACTTATATATGTAGATAAACTAACAATTTAAGCAGCCTATCTAAATTTTAAAGATAACCATTATGTTTAATATAGCTAGCTATATGTATGTATGTATGTAAATACTTCAGTCAAACGAACTGAAATCATATGTTAGCATACTTTTAGGCTGCATTGATAAAAGTTAAGCTCTCTCTAAGGTACTTTGCACATGTTCCTCTTCTTTTTAGTGATTGATCTTTTATCGAAGTTTCAAACCCAACAACCATTTGCCAGGCACCAATTCCTGCTCAAGAAAAAACATAGTTCTGCACATTGCTTTTGGTTTGAATCTTGGCTGCGGCTCAAAAATGGGCTTGTAACTTAGCTAATTTATGATTTAGCAAACGAAACTTTGTTTTTTAGTTCGTAAAATAATAAAATCTTTAAATATTTTTTATTATTTCTGCAAAAGCAAGTTTTTAAAATACCAAAATTTACTTTCTTGCCTAAAAAAATTCGGTTTTAAGCTGAAATTCCGCCCCCTTTTTGCAGAAAAATTAAACTTGAAGATAACAATTTTTTTTTATTTTTGTTCGCAACTTTTATTTGTTTTTTTGCATTGTCATATCAATTTAGACGTAAATAATTAATTAATTTATTAAGTACATAAACGCTAAGTACATAATTTAATTTGTTCAATAATTTTTTGTTGTTTTTTTTGTTTCTCTTTCGTAAAATAGTTAGAAAACTCGTAATTGTGTTGAAATGCTTTGGTTATTGCTGTAAAATGTTCCGACTACTTTATATATAAGATTTGCTCGCTATATATAGGACTTTATGTATATATAAGTGATATTATGCATATAAGATTTTAAAATTAATTTAAACCTTTTTCAATGTATTTCGCTTGTTTTTTGTTTTTTCCTTTTTTTCAGTGAGTTTTTTTTTCTTGTATAATATTTTTATAGATATATGATAAATGGGGTATATATGGTTTATATGTAATAAAAAAAAGCGCTTAAGACTAGAATTCTTTAATAATTAATATGGAATGCATTTAAGAGCATTTTGTTTTTGTCTTCTAAGATTAGGTTTAAGCCACGCTGCGGTTCAAAGGCCTCAGAAAATGTACATTCAATCAGTTATAGATATATATGTATATATAGTAGAAGAAGAGCACTACGTACAGCTAATTTTTTTTTGTATATTTTTTCCATTTTTTTGTTGTATGTTTTCTTAAGTCTTTATCTGTTTTTAAGCACTTTTGTAGTTCTACATTTTAATATTAAATATATATAGTATTACGTAGTATAAGAAAAAAAAATTTGTTTCTCTTAAGTCGCTAAATTGTTTTCATTTTTTGATTAATTGTGTTTTGCGTTGCATTGCGCCGCTAGCTTGACACACGCCTCTGCATTTTGCAACGGTTTTACCGTTCCACACTCCAAGCTTACACTAAGAAAAAAAAATGGTTTACTTTCATATAATATAGTTTGGAAAAAAAAAACACGAACTATTTAGGCTTTGGTATATGTAGGGCGAGAGTCGTAACACTCGCTTACAGTTCAAAATTCGCTGTATATAAATTATATTATATATATATATATATTAATGATATAGGCGAGGTTGGTTCGAAAAGTTTCGAAAGAAAACTTTTCAAACAAAAAACTTTTAGTTTTGTTATATTTCGAAAACTTTTCAAACAAAAAACAACTTTTTTTTTGTTATATTTCGAAAACTTTTCAAACAAAAAACAATTTTTTTTTGTTATATTTTGAAAACTTTTCAAACAAAAAACAACTTTTTTTTTTGCTATATTTCGAAAACTTTTCAAACAAAAAACAACTTTTTTTTGTTATATTTCGAAAACTTTTCAGACCACCCTCGCTGCTTACTATTTGTTTTCCTGCTGGGTCTTGTCTACTTTTGGGGCTTATTTCATGTGCTTTTTCACTACTTTTAGTTTTACTTTTTGCTAGCTGTCTAGGACTAGGACTACTGAGCGGCTGGCTGCTGTTTTCTCTCTCTCTCTCTCTTTCTCGCTGTCTCTCTCTTTCTTTCTCTCTCTTTTCTGCTTACTTTTCCACGCCCAGCAATTTGGCGGCCTCGTCGGGCGAGGAGAGCAGCTTGTTGAGTATGCCCTGATCTGTGATGCCCAGCAGATTGCCAATTAAATCTCCGCTGGCCACGCCCACCGCACTCGCCGCAGTGGGCGTCGAGGATTCGGCAATGTTCTCCTTGTGCTCGCCCAGGCGACTCACGCGCCATTCGTTCGCCTTGTCCAGCAGCTCGTGCAGCTTCGGCAGACGCAAGTTCTTGCTGTTGCTATTGTTGTTGTTGTGGCAAGTGTTGTTGTTGTTGTTGTTGTTGCTGGGCATCGGCATGGGCATGGGCATGGACGTGGACGTGGGCGTGGGTGTGGGCGTGGGTGTGCTCGGCGGCGTTGCCATCTGCTCATCGTCGGAGCAATCGGAGGCGCCCTGCTCACCATTGTGACTGCGTCCACTGTGCTTCTTCATGTGCCGGAGCATGCTGTGCTTCAGGGTGAACTTGCGCAGGCAGATCTCGCACTGGAACGGCCGTTCGCCGGAATGGGTGCGCATGTGGCGACGCAGATCCTCGGTGGACCAGAAGCGACGCACGCAAAAGGCGCAGATCACCTTGCGATTGCTGTAATCCGGATATTTGCCAGCGCCAGTGCGTCCCGTGCTCGACTCATCCTCGGAGACGACGACAGTCGGAGGGGTTGGCTGCTCCTGTTCCGTTTCGATGGCACCTTTGGCCAGGAGCAGCGCAAACTCCTGCGCATGCTGCTGCTTGATGTGCTCGAGGCACTGCATCCGTTCCCCAAAGGAATACTCGCACAGGTGACACTTGTAGGGCAGCTCGCTGCCATTGGCCTCGGCTGTGCTCGTGGTGGCGGCAGCGGCTGCTGCTGCTGCTGCTGCAGCCGCCATCTGCTGGCTGAGCTGGGCCGCCGCCGTCAGCTGTTGGATGAGCTGTTGCTGTTCCCGTTCCCTTTCCCGTTCCCGTTCCCGTTCCCGTTCCCGTTCACGCTCCCGTTCCACTTCACGTTCGCGTTCGCGCTCCCGCTCCAGCTCCAGCTGGCGCTCCTTTTCGGCTGCCTTGCGACGCCGCTGCTCCTCGAGCTCGATCTCCTCGACGGACTTGGGCACGGGAATGGGCTCGCTGACATCCTCGGTGGGCACATAGACCGACATGGCGGACTCCACGTTGCCGTGCTTGCGCAGCAGATGGCGGTCGCAGTTGCTCTTCGTGGTGAAGAGCAGCGGGCAGTGGGAGCACTTGAAGGGCTTCTGGCCCGTGTGCGTCAGGATGTGGCGACGGAGCGAGCTGCTCCAGGGGAACATGCGCTGGCAGTAGGGGCAGCTGACGCGATTCGGCGCCAGGCTGTAGGCGGACTTCTTTTTGGGCTCGCTGCAGCTGCTGCTGCTGGTGACGTCCTCGGTGCCGGAGTTGTTGCTCTCGCTGGCGCTGCCGGAGGCGACTAGACCCTCCTCGTCGCTCTGCTCCATGTGGTTGGCCACGTCGCTCGGCCGAAAGTAGCTGTTGAAGGACACCTGATTGCTGGTGGCATTGTCCACCAGCTTCGCCACCGGCACCAGATCCTGAGATTCATCCTTGAACGGTGAGCTGGCGACTTCCTTCAAGGATTTGGCCACCGATTCCGCTTGGGCAATCATGGTCTTCATCGTTGGCGGCTCCGCAGCGGGCGGCTCCACAATGGCTATTTGTGTGGGAGTGGCCGTGGGCGTTGGCGTGGGCGTCGCTGGGCGTGGCAGCTGCAATTGAGGTTTGTCATCAATTTCAATGGGCTGCTGCTGCTGCTGCTGTTGCTCCTCTTCCTCGTCCTCTTCCTCCTCCTCCTCGTCGATGTCATCGAACTCCTCCTCATCATCCTCATCAATGATCAGCTTCGGCGGCTCATCATCATCCACGGCCAAAGGCAAATTGCTGTTGCTGCTGTTGTTGTTGCTGCTGTTGTTGTAGCTGAAGTGCAGCAATGGATTGACCACGACACTGCTGGAGCCATGCGCCAGCGCCTGCTGCAACAGATCCGTATCCTTGCGCGCCTTCAGCTGCTGCGCCAATATGGCATATTTCACCTGCTCCGAGATGGGCGCATGTTGCTGCTGCTGATGATGTTGCTGTTGCTGTTGCTGTTGCTGCTGTGCCAGATTTGTCATGGCTGCTGCTGCTGCTGCGGCTGCTGCTGCTGCCGCCGCTGCTGCTGCAGCACCCGAGTTGGCCGCACGCCCACGCATCACATGATGCCCGCTGCGCTGCCGCTGCGCATAGAACTGCGGATGTTGCTGCTTCACGTGGCGCTCCATGTTGGAGCGGAGCGTGAATCTCGCCGAGCAGTGCTCGCAGGCGAAGGGGCGCTCGGTGCGATAGCGTCGCTGCTTCTGCTTGGGCATCAGCACGCCGTTCTTGATGACCATCTTGACGGGGCCCGCGCCGACGCCGGCGGCGACGGCGGGCAGCGGCAATCCCAGATTCGGCGGCACAGCAGCAATTGCTGCTGGCGTTGCCGTTGTCGCTGCTGTTGCTGCCATCGGCAGCTTCTCTGCTGGCGGCGGCGGCGCCATCAAGCCAAAGAACGGAAAACCCGACGACTGCTGCAGCATCAAATTCCGCAGCAGCTGCATATATTGCGTTGCGGCATCGCCAGCATTAAACAGCAACTGTTGCTGCTGCTGCTGCTGTTGCTGCTGCTGCTGTTGCTGCTGCTGTTGTTGCTGCAGCAGCAAGTCATGTTCGCGCTGCGGCTTCTTGCTGAGATCCAGCACATCCATGCTGAGATCCAGGGCAGGCGCCGCCGCTGGCTTCTCCACCAGCTGATCCAAGCTCTTGACCTGAATCTTTAGAGCAGGCTGAGGAGGCGGCAACTGTTGCTGCTGCTGCTGCTGCTGCTGCTTGCTGGGCTGCTCTGCCAGCAACATGTGCTTGAGCTGGGAACTGGCGTCGGCCGACGGCGTCGGACTGAGCGAACGAAAGCTGAGCTCAGCCAGATCCGGCTCCAGCTTGGGCTTGACATCCTCGCAGCTGGCATCCTCGGCCGGATGATAGACAATGGCGCGCTTCACCTCGTCCCGGCTGGTCTTGCCGTGCCGATTGCGCAGATGCCGCTCGCAGTTGGCCTTCGTGGTGAAGGCGTAGTTGCAGACGGCGCACTCGTACGGCCGATCCCCGTTGTGGGTGCGCATGTGCCGCACGAGCGCCGCCTTGTCGCAGACGGCGTAGGGGCACATGTTGCAGCGGAAGGGGCCGGCGGCGCCGACGGCGGCCAGATGGACCCGGTTGTGGCCCTTGAGGGCGCGCAGATTTGGAAAGACGGCCGAGCAGAGTTTGCAGGGGAATTCGCCGCGCAGCTTCATCCGCCGGAATTCGCTGGTGAACGCATCCTGGGCCTCCTCCTCGCCGTCCCGGCCGTCCAAACTGTACTGGCTGGAGCAGGGCGTGTTCACGCTCTGCTCGAAGTTGCGCAGGAAGCTGGACGTGCAGCTGGAGCTGGTCATGTGCAGGATGCTCTGTATGTCGGCCAGATCCTGGCGCTGCTCCAACAGCTCGTGCTTGATCGGCGACGGCAGCGAGGAGCCCGCTTTGCCCTTGAGATAGAGCTGATGAAAGAACTCGTCGCGTTCGCTATTCGCCTGCAGACGCACTTCATCCTCATCCACATCCTCATCCTCGTCCTCATCGTGCTCAATTTGCAGCTGCTCCTCCTCCTGCTCGTCCTCCTCCTCCTCTTCGGCCGGCTCCTGCTTGTGCAGCGGCGACGAGCTGGCGCCCAGCAACGGCGGCAACTGCAATCCCCGACAGCTGTGCGCCTGCAGCTGACGCTGCGTGGCGAAAATCACCTCGCACTCCCGACACTTGGCGGGTATATCGGCGTGCGCCGTCTCCAGGTGGGCATAGAGCGCCGCCAGCGACTCGAACTCATCCGCATTGCAGGCGGGGCAGCTGGGCAGCGGCTCCGGCGAGCCAACGGGACTGCTCTGCCCCGACGAGCTGGCCAACAATGTCGCCACATCCGGGGTGCTCGTTATCATCTGTGTCACATCCACGCCCTCAGCATCCCCAGCTCCAGCTCCAGCTGCAGCTCCAGCTCCATCTGAATCCAACTCTCGCTCGTCGTTAACGATGATGTTGTTGTTGTTGATGTTCGTTTTTGGCTGCTTGCACGCCAGCAACAGTTGCTGCTCTTCGCTGCTATTGTTGTTGTTGTTGTTGTTCGCTTGACTATTGTTGTTGTTGTTGTTGTTGTTGTTGTTGTTGTTGTTGCTGGCAGCACTGCTTCTGCTGCTGCTGGATATATCCGTGGAGCAGCTGGCATCACTTTCATAGCTCTCCGCACGCTGCGCACCAGAATTTGTGCTCGCATGTTGCTGCTGTCGCTGCAACTGTTGCTGCTGCTGCTGTGACTGTTGCTGCTGTGACTGTTGCTGCTGTGACTGTTGCTGCTGTGACTGTTGCTGCTGCTGCTGAGTCTGCTGCTGCTGATGTTGCTTGTGGGTTCGCATATGCCGATGCATGTTGCCATTTGTCGTGAAGGTCAAGTGGCAATAGCGACAGTTGAAAGGTCGCTCGCCCGTGTGCACCAGGACGTGTCGGTCCAGGGACGAGGCAGACGACAGCACCTACGAAAGAAGAGAGAGAGAGAGAGAGAGAGAGAGAGAGAGAGAGAGAGGGTAGGAAGAGAGGAAATGATTTTTTACAATTAGTCAAAGATCAAACAAAATAATTTGCTGAGAGTAAAGCAAGGGTAACAAGGCTTAAGCATAGTCGACTGATTAGATACCCTGTAATTATGTGCAGAAACAAGTATTTGACGTACCCCATAATTGCCTATAGCATAGTTGCAATTCACGGTAGTTGAGCTACCCTATAATTGCCTAACAAACGAAACTCAGTTTATTTAGAATATATAGCACCTGAGATACCCTGTAATGTGGCATATTCTGTAATTGGCCTACAAATACACTGTTATTTATTAGTTTATAGCAGTTTAGATACCCTGTAAATATCTAACAAACGCAACTCAGTTTATTTAGATTGCCTAACAACGTAGATACCCTGTAACGTGGCATACACTGTAATATGCTAACAAATACAAGAATATTTACTAAATTTTAACAGTTTATATACCCTGTAACTGGCTTACAAACGCAACTCAGTTAATTTAGAGACTAAATTAGCTTAGATACCCTGTAATGTGGCATAAAGTACACTTGCCAATAAAAACACTTAAGTTTATATGTAACACATAACTATTTAGATAGGAATTGGCTAACAAACACACTATAGCTTATTTATTAAGCAGTTTCGATACCCTGTTATAACATTTATGAAAAACTCTTTTAAAATTACTTTAACTTTGGGCCAACTCAAGCCGACTGGAGTTTATACTCTATATTTCTGAGCAGACATTGTCTGTTACCATTAGAAAAGTTGACCATTCCAATACCCTATAATTTTTTTATTTATTCTTCAATGAAATTCAATAGTTTACGACAATATTATACCCTGTAAATTGAGTTTTTAAGAGCTTAATGTATTTTTAGTTGCTTTTGAAAGCATTCGATACCCTGGTTTTGTATACCCTGGTTTTACGCCTAAATAACTAGTTTTTTTAGCTCTATTATCAGTTTACATTACTCTCGACTACAAAATACCCTGTGAAGTGTTGTCTACAACAGATTTTTGTTTGTACACTAGATGTAGTGACCATTAAATACCCTGGAATCGCAAACTATAATACTTTTAGACAGCATTCGACAATCAAAATACCCTCTACATAACTTCTATTAAATTAAAAACAAATATGTGTAATTTATTTAGGCAGTGCTCGACTAGCAGTATATCCTTACTAAAATTAATAGAATTTTATTTGCAATTTTCAACTGGAAATGACTATTGAGATATCCTGTAATTAGTAAACCCCACCTTTATGCAATTTTCAGCAGTAGTAGACTAAAGCAATACCCTGTATATCAAATTTGACAGCTTCTATTTGAACTGAACGTATCATAATACCAGTTAGAATACCCTGTAATCGGTTGGCTTGTGGACTCACCTTGGAGCAGATGCGGCAGGTGAAGTTCTCGGTGTCGCCGTTGGCATAGTTGTGGCATCGAATGTGATTGGTGAACTCGTGGGGCGTGGCCGAGACAACCTCGCAGATGGGGCAGACATATTTCATGTGCTCGTCGCCGGCGCCGATCCCCGACTCGGCGCTCGAGTGGCACAAGCCTTGCGGCGAGGAGCCGCCCGAGCTGCTGCCCGAGCCCTGCTGCTGCTGCTGTTGTTGCTGCTGCTGTTGCTGCTGCGCTGCCGACGCCGACTGCGCAGCGCTGCTGGCGCTGAGCAAATAGCCGCTGTGTGCGCTGCCGTCGACGAAGCCCGACTCGGAGAGGTCGCCGTTGTGGGCGCTGATGCTGCTGCGATTGAGGCGAAACTTTTTGCGCAGCGAACTGGCATCGCTGCCGACGCTGTAGTCGACGACGATGCTGGCGCTGGCAGCGGCAGCGACTGCATTGCCGCTGCGCCGCTGCTTGTGCCTCATACGCTGCCCCGACTGCTCCGGCAGCTGTTGCTGCTGCTGCTGTTGCTCCTCTTCCTCTTCGGAGTATATGATCTGCTGCTGCTGCTGCTGCTGTCGCATCTTGCGCTTGCGCGACGCCACCTCAACGTGCGGCGTCGACGTCGGCTGCGGCGCTCCGCTGCTGCTGCTCAGCTTCTTTGGCGTCCGACCCAGATCCAGATGCTCCAGCGACGACTCCGAGGTGCTCGAGTCACGGCGCTGCCGCTCCATGACCGCATCCTCAAGAGCTACGGCTGCTGATGTGTGTTGCTGCTGCTGCTGTGGCTGCTGCTGCTGTTGCTGCTGTGTGGCCAGCATTTTCGCTGCTGCTGTCGTTGTAAAAGTTGGCTAATTGAGATCGTAAACGGCTGCTGCTTGACTGCTGTGGTTAGCTGCAAAGGTGGGGGAAATTGATAGGAAAAGATCAATAAACATTAGCTTTGACAGGAGGGAATAACACTATGGGTATATCTAGTAATTGGCTTTGACAAGACTTCTTCTTCTTCACACATCTCATAACATTTTAGCAAGAGAAAATATTAACATGAACTTTAGCATGAACATAAATATAACACTAGAAGTCTCCTGCGCACTTGGCCTTAGGGAGGGGAAATAGAAAATATTGACATTAACTTTAACATGAGCTTTAACAGGAAGTTTAACATTAGCATGAACATAAATACTTGACCTCAAGGAGGAAAAATAGAAGACAAATTTAACATGAGCCTTAACAGGAAGTTTAAAATTAGCATTTATTTATGTATACAACACTATAAGACTCATGGCAACAAGTTGAACTCAAGAGAAAATATAAAAAAAATAATTTAACATGAGCGTTAACAGGAAGTTTAACAATAACATGGACATAAATACATCACTATAAGACTCATGCTAACTTGGCTTTAAGAAGGGAAAATTGAAAAAAAAAAGTTAACAGTAAGTTTAATTTTGGCATTAATATAACTTTGGCACTAACTAGGTTAAATATTCCCAGGTTTAAGGAGGAGCAAAAGATAACGCTTTGCCATGAAGCATAGGCATTGCATTAGCTTTAACTTGAGGATAAATATGGTCATATGCAGCACTATTTGTATAAGGAGGGGTAAAGATACATACATATATATGATATATAACATATATCTCTTCCTTCACATGGCGTTAGTGTAGCGAAAAGGAATACAAAAATATAACATAAGAATTTGCCATGAGCTTTAGCATGCAGTTAAGCAAGGGCAATGAAATAGCTTAAAATCATTACTAAATGAGATTTGTTTAGATTTACCGCCTAGATATAGTTCAGGCAGTAATATAAGAGTTAACAATAGGTTTGACATGCACTTTACATGCTGCTATGTTAGATGTAACATGCTATAAAGAGGAAATGTTAAGTTAACATGAGCTCAACTCTAACTGGAAGACCTTTTAGTTAGTTTCTATTCCTACAAGGATTTCTACAAATCTGAGATTTATTATATTATATAGCATTAGATTATATAGAAAAAAGAAAAAAGCAACAATTCCTAATTTACGGAAAATGCGACTTGTGCTCGCTTCTGATTGGATTACAAACGATTTAATATGAAATCCCTGCACAGATCGTATCTCAATTTCTGCTGAACAGCTGAACAGCGATCGAGAGAGAGAGAGAGAGAGAGAGAGAGAGTGGGAGGGGTAGCTACAGCGAATTGGTTAGACGAGCTGCTGTCGAAACAGTTGTTGTTTTTCTTTGCTCTGGCACTTCCAACTGGGAAATGCAAACGGATGCATTTCGCCAGAAATTCCAATCAGAGCAGCTGAGTAATTGAGAGAGAGAGAGAGAGAGAGAGCGAAGAGAGTGCACAGTCTCTTCTCACATCTCTCGCGCTCTCGCTGCGTATTGATTTGTTATCGGCTCGTGCGCTTTGCTCTTTGTATTTGTTGCATTTCCATTCGCTGGGCACATTTCCCCATTAACATTTACCGTTATCAATTGGCTTTGCTGCTTAGGATTTCCAATTGGCGACGAGCGACGATCCGACAACAACAACAACAACAACTTGACAATTTTTTTGAAAGAAAACTTTGGAGCGATAACGTTTTTGTTTTTGTTGTTTTTTGTTGTTTTTTTTTGGGCTTTGGTCTTCGATTTTGGTTGGTCGATTTCTATTTCGATTTCGCTCGTGACTCAGCCGCATGCTAAATCATTAGAGATAAAGACACGCCCCCTAGCCGCTGTCACCAGCCACCCCCCCCCTCGCTTTGCTCTACTCTCGCTCTCTCCATCAATTGGAAATGGCGAAATATTTTCATAATATATGAAAGACCAGAGGAATTGTAGAAATTTAAATGATGTGGAGACTTATTGGAATTGGAGAAATTTGTGCATATTTTTGGAGACTTTACAAATGGTCATATATATGGTATTTGCAGATAAGCTTTTATTTTTTAGACTAGTTGAAAGTGGAGAGATTAGTTTATATTTTGGAGACTTTGCCATAAAATGATGAAATCTGTTGAAACATTTATATGATGTGAGGCTGACTCTACTTTAGAAACATTTTTAAGTACTTCCTGAATTTGCTTATAGTCTGCAGAGTGTTTAGTATGATCTTAGCTAGATTATATGAACTCTACATATTAATTTTTTTCTAATTGATGTCAAATTGGAACTAAAACATATTTTATTCATCTCTCAATTACATTCCCTGAATTTTGTCAAGTATTTCAGCAGATCTTTTGGTAGAAAACTTAGAGAATTTTAACAGCTCTTAAATTGAAAGAAGAATTTAGAATATTTCTACACTTTTTTAAGCTTATTTTCAATGGAAATAGAGAAATCAGTTGCTAAGATCTTCAGATCAAGTATATGAGATATTTTTGAGAGAATAAAAAAATAGGTGAACTTGTCTTTAATCCAAGGTATATTTTTTATTTATATGTTTGTAATCCAGGAAAAACGCTTTTCACACTTTTCACAGTTGCAAAATATACACAAGAAAAAAAAGTGTTTGCTAAACTTTGTAATTGTTTTTTGCAGTAATTTTTAGTTAACAATTTTTACCTTTGTTTTGATTTGGTTTTTTGTACAATTTGGCGGCGGCATTCGAATTTTTTTTATTTTGTATTCATTATTTCTTGTAAGTTTTTCCTATTTGTTTTTGGTTTGAGTTTTTCACTAGGTTTCACGTTTCTTCGTTTTGCATTTATTTATTTTTGTTGCACTCAATAATTATAATTAAAATAATTAATTTGTAGCACTTTTCTTTGGTTTAATTTTAATTGGAAAAAAAAATAAAATAAAATAATTGAAGTTAATGTTTTTCTTCTTCTTATTTTTGTCGTTATGTAGCACTGTTAGATTTATTTCTTAATTTTTTTTTTGTATGTTGCTGCTTTGCTTTATCCCGTTATTGTGTCGCAGCGCGCCGGCAGATGCTTTCACGTTGACGCGCACACGAGTTCTGAGCGCAGCCGCGGCGCAACCGTTCGGCAGAGCCTCGCTGGCAGCTTTATCTAATGTCTGTGCGTGTCTGTGTTGCTCTCTTTTTCTCTTCGCCTCTGACTCTGTCGCGTATGTGTGTGTGTGTGCACTGAGAAGAATGCAGACGAATTACTCGAAGAAGTATGAAGCAACAATAACAGAAAAAAAAATATGTATGTGTATAAAAATAAATAACAAATTCAAGACGTCTTTTCGGTTCGACTTCTGAATTGTATTTGAACGCATCTATAAAATTGTATTTATAAAAGCGCAGAGCAGCGCCAAGAGCCAGCGTCAGAGCAGCGATACTGGCAGCGGCAGCGGCAGCGACGCAGCAGCAGCTGACTCCGACATCGACATCGACATCTGAGCAACGACGACGAAGGCAGTGAGAGAGAACGCAATGGCTGCCTCTGCCTCTGCTCTGAGTATGCGTGCATGTGTGTGTGAGTGTGAGAGCTGTGCTCACAGCGGGCTGCGGCTGTGGCTGCTGTTGCTGTGTGTTGGTGGATGGCCTGCCGTTGGTATTGGTTAGATAAAACTGCAGAGTAGCTCAACTGGCGCTGACGTCGCTGTCGTCGTCGCTGCTCGTTAAATCTTTAGCGCAAAGGAAGCAGCAGCAGCAACAATAACATGAGCACCAGCAGCAGCGGCAGCAGCAGCAGCTTTGCCGCTTCTTTGTTGGATTTTTCTGTCGTTTCATTTTATTTTTGGACGCAAATAGGATTACAGTTGGTGTGTCTGCGTGTTTGTGTGTGCACGCATGCTGTTTGCGTGCGCTGTGGGTGCGTATGTGCTAGAGCGAGCGCGCGCTATGTAACACACATGCATGCATGCACATACATACGCGCTCGTTATATATGAATGTTAATGTGTATTGCCCAGCCACCAGGAGCTGACGTGCTCTGCTTTCTATATGCATATAACTGACTCTGTCTGCGCCTGCATGTGTGTGTGTGTGATTATGTAAATGTGCGCTTTGTATGTAGAACTTGGTACAGTGTATCTCCTTTTGGAGTCTATATGTGTATGTACACACATACATAATATATAACAGATACATATGTGCTGCTGTTATACATAGTGTGTATAGCGTTTGTATTTGGGAATACGAAAATCTTGTTGCCATTGGCTACTTTACTGTTATGTTTTCATGCACAGTGGAAGCGCCCTTAAACCAACAGACAAGTTTAGAAGGAGGATGCCTGCTTTTTAAAGAGATGAAGAAAAAAAATGAAAATGAAGGTGGAATAAATAATTTCTTTAATTAAATAATAATGTATTGTCTAGTTAGCTAATATACATAATTAGTAACATTTTTTGTGTATTAAAGAATACAAATATTTTAGTTTTGATAAGGACATATATTGATAAGGACATATATAATTTTTAAAATAATCCATCTTTTTTAGCTATGTTAAAAAATAAACTTGATTTTATTATCTCATCTAAAAATTAGGCTAACTAGAAAAAATTGTTATACTCTTGTCTGTTATACAGTTTCTTAACTAAAAACAAATTACCGCCCACTTCCTGGGTCATTCACATATATTATATATAGAACCAGTGTTATATGTAGAGCATATATTATATATAGAACAGCAATCAGCCTAAATCAACTGTTATACGATGAAAATCCGTGTGCATCCTTTAACAATCAGTAAGCCAGTCAAACAGTATCAATCAACTGTTATACACTTATAAGTGTTATACACTCATATACACTTATAAGTGTTATATACTCATATATAGAACAGGTCAGCCTGTGTTACGCTTATCAATCAGTCAGTCAAGCAGTCTGCTAGCACCTCATATACATATGTACACACATACACACACACACATATATACCTTTATTGAGATAAACATCCGATAAGCTAAAAATGATCTCATTTCGGTCGAATGAGCTAGCTACAGTATGCACTCGCACACACGTGCGTGATCGGTCATTAAGCGAATGCACTTTGACCCCCAGCCATCCCCGGCCAACCCCTACCCCTAACCCTGCTGCCCGTTGGCCACAATGCGATTCCCTCAACCTTCACCTCAAACTTGAAACTCATCAAAAACGGAAGTAAAAGACGTTTCGAGCTGACTTTTTGTCGTCACAGTTGACCGCCTCGAAAAGGTGTGCAACAAACACACACAAACACACAAACACACACACACACGCACATACATAGGTAGGAGATGAGTGTCAGCTGCTAAGAAATGTAAATGAATTAAAAGGCAATTCCCACTTCAAAAAATTAATTGGTGCCAGAAAGTGGACCAATACAAGATGTACCAAAATGTAACGGTTTTGGTAAGGAAAGGGGTACACATATATAATTATAAAAATGATCTTGCTAGGATCAGCTATTAGAATTAATGTGTAGAAGTACCTATTTTGGTACAATTGTACCAAATGAGACTGCTGTCCCATCTCTACTGCACAGCCCAATCAACGCACTGAGACTGTTATCGATAACAGGCTGAAATGGCATCGCACTTGGCCATCGATTGCTGGTTGACCGATAAATTGCAGCAGCAGCGGCGACAAAAACTGATTAACGCAGGGGAACAAAAAAGGAAAAAATAAGAAAACAAAACAACACAAACAAAGAATACAAGAAAAACACAATTGCAAAAACAAAAGAAGCAGCAGCCAGCAGAAAAGTCGAGCATATTTGTAATAAATACATACAGATATGCACACACACACACACACATATGTACATATGCATCTGGGCGAAAAGATATTGTGCAAAAAATGCAGCAAGAGTTCAATACACTCGGCCCACACACATACACACACACACGCATGGGACACGCGCGCTTTAACGCATACACACACACACGCACTCACGCACACACACGGAAAGCAGACAGCAAAATACACGTGCAACAACTATAACTACAACAACAATAGTGACTGTTTGTATAAATTTAATAATATTGACGTTTTATTTATAATGAACTTGAAATACACGTAAGTGTGTGCATCTGCACCGTGGTGCACACCAGCTAGAAATGTTAAGCGATTTGTTAGGCGGCCGTCGCAGCATTTCAAGCAGCGCACGCAGCACTGTGCAAGACGCACGCCTCCACAACAGCAGCAACAACAACAACAACAGCGGCAGCGGCAGCAACAATAGTAACGGTAACAGCGCGTGTGGCAATGCGTGTTAAATAAACATTAAAAGCAGCAGCAGAAACAGCACATTGCAATTTTTTTGTTGCTTTTGCATTTTATTTTTCGTATTTTTTTTTTGTTTATGCGAACAGCTGAGAAACGGTTTCCATTTCGCTTTTCAATTGCGGCGGCGGCGGCGTCGGCGGTATTCAATGAGACCGAAAGTGATAATGAGCAGGCAACAATAACAGTAAACAGTCCACACACATAGAGCGACAGAGACACACATGCATACATATATAATTATATCAGTTACAGGAGCGCGCGACATTAACATTTAATTGCCAGCATTTAGTCAGCACTTAACTTTGCATAAAACAAATGGCAGCAGCAGCAGCAGCGCTCTCTCTCAAACACACACACACACATACACATGCATAGACGCATGCTTGCTTGCGCTGCACTCCTACACGATCTGTTGCTCTCGCTCTGGCGCGCGCATTTCAACTTTGACTGCCCGAGCATAAGCTTCAACATTGCTCATAACACTTACATTTACATTTGCAGCATTTGCAGTAATGCGCTGTCTCGCTCGCACTCGTTAGCCCAAATGAAGCGTTTGCCCTTTTTTGCAATGCCTGAAATTCACTTTCGTTTTGCATTGCTATTGTTTTTGTTGTTGTATTTTTGTATTTTTAATAACAAATATAAATAATTGTTATAATTTGCGTGTTTGCTATTAGCTACTTATTTGTTATTGTTATGTTGTGTTAATGGATTTAATAAGCCCAACGCGCTGACATGTCAAGGTGAATAGGCGCCGCACACATACACACGCACACATACAGTTGCGCACACTCGCTTTTACTACTCACAGCATAACGTTTGTCCGTCATTGTTGCTGATAAACAACAATTATTGTGTTTAGTATAGTAAAACAATTGAAAAATGCGAGCGTGCCTTATTCACAGATACCCTCTATCAAAGGATATACTGACTACGTCAAACAATATGTAACACATATAGAATATATGCATATGTATGTGTATATGTATGTCCATATACTTAAGTCATTTCTTCTTTGTGACAAAATGATCAAAAATTGTAGTATTTAGTATTATCTAGTCAAAGTTGTTTGATTCGCATCACTTGTTATAAAATAAACTTGCCATAGGATTTTGATAAAGTTTCAAATACTATATATATATATATATATATATTATATATAAACAATATCTGATCGATATCTATGTACTATCTCATATAGCAAGAGTCGATCAACAAAAAGAATAGTTTTTAAATATCTATATCTTTTTATTATATGTCTAGCTTCATCTATATATTTAGTATTATCTAGTCAAAGTTGTTTGATTCGTATCACTTGTTATATAATAAACTTGCCATAGGATTTTGATAAAGTTTCAAATACTATATATATATGATATATAAACAATATCTGATCGATATCTATGTACTATCTCATATAGCAAGAGTCGATCAACAAATAGAATAGTTTTTATATATCTATATCTTTTTCTTTATATGTCTAGCTTTATCTATATATCTATGTAACTTCATCTATCTATGTACTATCTATATATCTATCTATATATCTATGTTACTTCATCTACACAACCATCTGCAGATCGAAGTACTATGCCTTTATGTTTGTATGCAAATACCTACCATAGAGTATTTCTTATTCGATCTCAACTATTCTTTCTGCTTTCATTTGCTTCCCCGCCTTTTGCACCTGCTTTACCCTTTAATATATTTGTATTTTTTTTCGGCTTTTGTTTAAACTTTGCACCACCCGCAACAACAAGCGTAATATTTAGCCC
Organism: Drosophila gaucha; assembly: GCA_035045545.1. Lineage (NCBI taxonomy): Eukaryota > Metazoa > Arthropoda > Insecta > Diptera > Drosophilidae > Drosophila > Drosophila gaucha. The sequence continues at coordinate 752,762 of JAWNOY010000011.1, forward strand.
GGTTAAACAAATGCCGTTAGTATGATTCAGTTTACAGTTTTTCGGCGAAATACCTTGACCGAACGCGCTGTTCGATATGGTGCGACAAGGGGCGGAAGGCGTGGCAGGGGGTTAGACCAAACCAAACCAAAGAACGAGCAAATAAAATAGTGGAAAAAAAACGTCATCGAGTGGAGCATTCAACAAGTGAAGTAATAGTCGGGCCTCCAATATTTCTAATATAGGGGTTTACATGGGCATATGCATATGTATATGGGGAGAGGTGTCAAACGCTCTTTAAAATAGCGTGTCAGAATTCGTGTGAGCTAAGGTCAAACTAATATAACTCACTATACAAATGTATATTCATATATACACCTGTAACTAAACAGGATTTTATCGTGGTATATCATAGTTAGCCCAGACTATATTTATATAGATGTGTTATATGCTTAAGCATACATATTTTCTATGGTAGCTATATGATATATGTATAATTTATATGATATATGACTAGTATATACTATAGCATATAGTATAGTAGTAGTAGTTGATATACTGATGTTTCAGAACGTGTTATTGAATGATGTCAGGAAGAACTGGATGGATTCTTCCTATAAGTGCATTTATACTATATATACATCCTATATATACATTTATTATATAACCACTTTAACTTTGGTCTGCCTATACGCAAAGTTCATTAAAATTTCATAATACTAAGTAAATTACAGAAATCGATTATTTAGTTATCGATAGAAAAATATAGATAGCAGTAGATATACAAAATAGAGGAATAATTAAACGTGCCCATCTCAAGTAGTCTTAAAATTCGTAATAAATCTCCAATATCGCCAAATACACACACAGGAAATCGATTAATCGACAGAACATTTATCGATAACAACATCGATCGTTCTCTTCACAATCGAAACACATTTTACATATCTCATTAACACTCATATATACTCAAAATCGAACAACAACTTGCTAGCGATATTAAATGTTATCGATAACACAGAAAATGTTATTCAAAAAAAGACTAAGTTATCAAATCCTTAGCAAGTGATCCATTTTTAGATACTTCTAAATACAAACACACGATAACATTAGATAAATGCTTCGTGCTATCGATAAATAACATTTATCAATTGTAGAAGATTAATTCGATTCAATTATTACAAGACATGAATATGTTGTCGCATTTATCAGTTGTGTTCCACTCTATAGACAATAATGTTATTCACAGTCTTCAGATATTTTAGATCACGAAATCGATCAAAAGGTAGCAAAATGTATCGATAACAGAAGATATATTAGACAAGACATGAGTAAGTTGTTGTGTTTATCAGTTTCATGTTGCTACTCCACACACACACACATATACATACATACATACATGTTTGTGTCTTATGCAATTGGCCAGGTGAGATAGAGGCGACTCGCTACTCCGTCAATGTCAATACGGTAGCTGAGCTCATTAGAAACCAATTGACTCGGCCGGATAAACGACACCAGACCGTCGGACCTGTTGAGGTCTGAGTTTTGGGTTTTTCGGCTTTCGGGTATGACTGGACGTCTATTGAGTCTGGCCATAATTTGTGCATTGTTTGACAGCAATTGAGGACGATTAGGACACGAGTCGCAGCTCAGGTAGCTAGTTGCCTTCGGTCTGCTCACAATGTTTTTTATGGCCCTGCTGTCTGATGCAATTTTGAGGTTAAGTGACTCTCTGATAACGTTCAGAGTGAGACAGAGAGAGTGAGAGAGAGAGAGAGATGGGAAGCCGCAATTTCTAGTTAAACGCAATTTCGATTTCTTGCCTTTTGTTGCGGGCATGCCTTCAGCTGATAAGCGACAACTATATAAACCATAACTTAAGCTTCGACCTGCCTATCAGTTAATGTATCTGTATACCCTGTAAACTTTAGAAAGTGGGCATATTGTTGCTAGAGCCAACTATAGGATATATATTTTTATTAATTTAATTTTTTATAAATTATTTTCTAGAGATTTGTTAGCATAACTTTGTCGATAACTAAAAAGATAATCGATAAAAATCCATTTGTAGATTTCGTTTTTCACATTATTTTTTTTTAAGTCAAATACTAAATTGATTAAGCTGAGAATATGATTTGTTAGAGAATTGTTAGCTTAACTTTTTCGACAATTCAAACGATAATCGATAAAAATCGATTCTTTGTTCACAGAAATTGTTTGAAGTCGAATACTAAATTGATTAAGCTGAGAGAATTTGATTTGTTAGAGAATGTTTAGCTTAACTTTATCGATAACTAAAACGATAATCGATCAAAATCGACAGACTTCAATTTTAAGCATTTCTTAGAAATTATTTCAAATAAAATATAAAATTGATTAAGCTTATTTCACTTTTTAATTGGTTTTACCACGCCTATGCCTACATTTTATTATAATTTCTATAAATCTACTTTATTTTTATACTTTCTCTGAATTTTTAAAAATTTTCTTCTTTTTTTCAAATCTATTTTATATATATTTCATCACAATTCCACAAATAAAACATTTTTTTCAAATTGAAAGTGAAGCAAGCTTTGAATGTTTGATCTTTACAGGATATCTTCTAGTCATAGCTAACTCTATTGGATTCTCTTTTCGGGGGGCTTTTCCAGATTCGCCCAAAACGAAATTTCGTCAATCGCACGCTGGCCCCCATACATCATGCTCCATATTGTCGTCGTGCCCAACTGATATTATGCATCATCATCATGGTCAATGCGTTTCGTATCCGTATCTGTATCTCGAGCTCTGTTGCTGTATCTGTATCTGCGCATGAATCACACGGCAACTACATTGCGTCTATGTGTGTGCGAGTGCGTGTGTGTGTGTGTGCGAGTGCGAGTCGATTGGTTGCGACTATGCGACTCGCACTCTATGCGGTCTTTTGGCGTCATCCTTACCATCAGTAACGTTCATTGAATATCGAACGCGCCCAGCTCATAAACGATAAGCAGCTGTATGTGTGTGTGTGTGCGAGTGTGTGTGTGTGTGTGGCAGATAGTAGTTATAGAGTGCTTCGCTAGAAATCATCGTCGCGCTCGTTTTACAACCCGTTTCTGTTAACTCGATTGTGCTTTCGCATTATCTTAGATCTTTCCATTTCTAAAAAAATATATACATATATATATGTATATATATAACTGTAAAAAATATATCGAACAGCGTTCGGTTTATTCCACACGCATCTAATAATTTGGGAATTTAACCAGAAAAGGTGTGCTATCGCTGTTGTATAATCAACAAAAGAAGCAGATCAATATATATAGGTAAAAGGCTAGGAAAAGCCAAGAGAGTTGGGAATCTTGGATATTATTTATAGAATGATCATATAAACTGAGATCTGCTTGAATATTCGAGATATGATATTTCAGGAATTCAAAAATGTTTTGTTCTCCTAAGCATTAGCTTTTCGATCATACTGATATCATATATCTTTTATGTTTGTTCTAATGGAATATTCCGTATTCATCATTTTAAAGACTTTTTGATCATAGATCATAATTACTATGTGACATCGTCTTGGCTAACATCTTCTTCTGATTATAGTATATTTCAAAGGTTCTTAGATCATATTGATCATGGATATAGTCTCATATAGTTTTATGGGTGATCATAAAGAGATCCTGCAATATTGCAATGATCAAAGAAAGAAATTCTTACATTTTTTCTGTATATAGAGGATAATGCTTATAAAGATCTGTTATAATAATTGTGATCTATGGTTTATGAAATTGACTGAAGAATTATTCAAGGATCAGTATATTTTGATCAGTATTTTTGTAGAACTATGCTTGTTGCATGATCTGTCTAAGAACTAAAGTTCTTTCGCACCGTGCGTCATATTTTTACACCTTTCAAATTAAGCAGTTTTACCTTTTGACTGATCGTAGAGTCAAATGGAAGGCATAAATATTTACTTAGGCCTTATCGAATAAGACGTTGAGTGAAATTTCATTTGTCGTTCGTTTTGCTTTTCCCACAGCTTCAAATGAAGATACCGCTCTGCTCTGGCATATCATATCATATCGTATCGTATCGTACCATATCTCATTATCAGCCATAAAGCTGTAAGCGTCGTCTCTATGTCAATTGCCAGATTTATCAACTGAGACGTTGCGATCACATAACGGAGACTGCGACTCTGTCTGGGAATGCCTCCCCTTCCTCCCCCCTCCCCCCACAAAGCGAAGCTGTGCCAAAACACAAAAAAATTGTAGAAAGAAGTTAAAAAGAAAAACATTGCTCATTAGGTTTCGGGTTGTCAGCGAGAGTCGGCTTTCAGTCTCCAGTCTCCAGTCTCCATCTTCTCGCCTCCATCTCCGTTGTCATTGTCAATGTAGTTGTTGCTGTTGTTGTTGTTGCTCTCGGTTGGTTTCTGTTGATATTTACTCAAGTGTAATTGCAAATTGTAAATGCGACAACACAGATGCTCGTAATGATTGTGCCCCGCTGATGGCTGTTCAAGCTCCGAGCGTGAGACCTCATCATCATCGACAACAACAGCAACAACTTGATCAACATGAACAAAACGATCAGTCAGCTTCATATGCCCAAAAAAAAAATAAAACAAGTGTGCTTAAAATTAAAAGTGCTACTTCGAATCAAACTACCCTCTGTACATACCTATTTAAGGAGAGTAGAGAAAGGTATTTAAAAAAGAATTTATTTTTGTTCTCTTAAGTATCTTAAGTATCTGCATAACAAATCTGATATTGATAGCTCTTAAACTCTTCGAGTTATGCTGAAAAAATCAATTCATAAAATCGATTCTTAGCGATATTTATCATAATCAATTTCTTTGAAACATTTATATTATAAGATATATATCAAGTGTTAACTTAGTGTCTTATATCTGGGTATACCCTGCGTACCCACTTATATTTAAGTACAGGGTATATCAGAAAACAACGAGCGCTACGTGATCTTATGGCTCTGTCATTGTCTGATCCGTGCGTTAATGCCACCAGGTTCGATTCAAAGCGGAAAGGAATTTACCAAGTTTTTTTTACATAAAACGGCAGATAGGGCTCATTTAGTCAATTATACCCTGTGCTGGCTTGAATTTAAGGTATTAAGCTGTTGGGAATTTGTGGATAACAAATAGATAATAAAGTGATATATGTATACATATATATATATATACAATAGTTAAAATGTGTAGTTAAATAGATCCTAAAGTTTCATCAGAATAAGAGATTTTAAATTTCTGGGATGAGAGGTATCTAGTATAGATAGACGTATCTACAGATATCTTCTAGGACAGCTGACAAGGCATATAGGCTTTATAGGAATTATATAAAGACTTTTTCTAGCACAATATATTTTCAGTTGGTTTGTATATATGGGTATACAGAGGAATATAGTAGTAGTAGGTACATAGGAAATAGTTTTTATATATAGGTATGTAGAAGTATACGTAGATCTCTTCTAGAAGTAGGATATATATATCTATCCACACACAAGTATTAATGTATATAATACTAAGTTTCTAGCTCAGTAGAAGATATATGCGTAGGCATATAGAACAAGTGTTATAGCTAGCTATATAGGAAGTATACAGATATATGCTAATCGTGTGGCCTTCACTATTTTACCTGTAACTTAAGCTGTTTGTATCTTTGCGAGCTGGATAAGCTATCGCTATTATTATAAGGCATTCATTTATGTAGTTTGATCCGCAAGTGTTGCAAGAACAGGTGTTATAGCCAACCAGCTGTATCTGAGCTGCTATCTATCTAGACTGGGAAGATCTATTGTAGTATGTGTACTGGATGAATCAGAGAAGATTTCAAAAAGAGATTGATTGGCTTTAAGCTGTATCTTTAGTTACCGGAATGAGTCTTAACTACATCTGGAGTGAAAGAGGGAAAGTATCTGTATCTGTATCTGTATCTGTATCTGTATCTGTATCTGTATCTGTATCTGTATCTGTATCTGTATCTGTATCTGTATCTGTATCTGTATCTGTATCTGTATCTGTATCTGTATCTGTATCTGTATCTGTATCTGTATCTGTATCTGTATCTGTACCTGTATCTGTATCTGTATCTGTATCTGTATCTGTATCTGGTTCTGTATCTGTATCTGTATCTGTATCTGGTTCTGTATCTGCATCTGTATCTGTATCTGTATCTGTATCTGTATCTGTATCTGTATCTGTATCTGTATCTGTATCTGTATCTGTATCTGTATCTGTATCTGTATCTGTATCTGTATCTGTATCTGTATCTGTATCTGTATCTGTATCTGTATTTGTATCTGTATCTGTATCTGTATCTGTATCTGTATCTGTATCTGTATCTGTATCTGTATCTGTATCTGTATCTGTATCTGTATCTGTATCTGTATCTGTATCTGTATCTGTATCTGTATCTGTATCTGTATCTGTATCTGTATCTGTATCTGTATCTGTATCTGTATCTGTATCTGTATCTGTATCTGTATCTGTATCTGTATCTGTATCTGTATCTGTATCTGTATCTGTATCTGTATCTGTATCTGTAACAATTTCTGTATCTGTTGCTGTGGCTGTGTATCTGTATCTGTTGCTGTGACTGTGTATCTGTATCTGCCTTGAGCTATTTGTATCTTTTATCTGTGAGAATAAACGTGCAAAGTTTTTCGTCGTTATTGTTTGAACGTTGATTGTCAACTGATCGGCATTTACCGCCATCCAAACATCGCAGCTCGTCTCTGCCGATTGTTCAGTTAGTCAGCCTGTCAATCTATATATGGGGAGTGGGCGGCTGAAGAAGGAGGCAGCGCAGGGGGCGGGTCGTGGCATTTAGTCTGAAGTTTTCAATTTCTGTCGCACTGAGCTACACTTAAGCAAATAATCGTGTGTGTTAGCTTCACATGTTGCGCGTCTGTATCTGCATCTGCAGCTCTGTCGCTCTGTATCTTTAGCTGTATCTGTATCCGTATCTTTCGGATACACTTTTTCTTTCTTGTATTTAATTTTATTTTGTTTTCTTTAGACGCGTTGAATTTCTCTCTGGCTTTTGTTATTGTTTTGGTTTCTGTGCAGCAGTGTTCCCTTTCCTATTATCGATTATCGCATCTTATGCTGTTATACAAAATATTGTATATTGTATTGCCGTATACCCAGTGACAAATACTATGACATGGGGTATGATGAACTAAGTAACTTAAGTTATATATGTTAGGTAAAACTAAAAAAATTTTCATAAAAATTTTAATATTTTTAAAAATCGATAAATATCGATAAATATGTGTGAAGCTGGTTTTAGCTTTAAGAGTATAGATATATATATTTAAGAGGAAGAGTATGTACTTAACAATCATTTAAGAATTCGTTAATGTTCTGAAAATAATAATCTGAAAATAAATTTTCTTACTGAGTATATAAATGAACTTTCTTCAATATTTACAGGGTATATGCTAGTTGATCAGCTAGTTTAATCGATTGTAGCACGCTTAGTTGTTTTCATTGAAGTTTTGTTTCCTTTCGCTCTTTCACTTTTGTTTTCTCAACGCCAACACAGACTTGCAAGACCTGTGTCTCGCTGACGGACAGGCGGAATTCGATGGACGGACGGACAGGCGGACAGGCGGACAGGCGGACAGACAGACACTGATAAGAATATTTGCTAATAAGCATGGCAAACAATATATTGGTCGCAGTTTGGTCCCCGCTGCGGTGTCTGTGCTCTGCATGTTTACCCACTCATCTGCTCATCACAAACACACTCACACACACACACACACACACATGGCAATCGCATAAGCATACACACACACAGACACAACATGCGCAACATCTTTATGATTTCCTTTGTTTGCCATGTCAAAGATCTCTATTTGACTTGTCATCAGCTCTTGAACTCAATCGATTATCAATTGGCATTGCACAAGGAAATCCATTAGCTGAAGCAATACTCTATTGAACTAGGTGTCTATAGGAAAATACTTATTTTGAACAGAAAAACTATTAGTATTTGAAATTTGAATATTAAAAGTGGAAAGCAGTTAGCTCTTATAAGAGTTATCGATAATCGATTACAATTGAAAATCATTATTTTGACTATACTTAAAATGTGGAACATGAATCAAGTTTGCCGAGCATCTTACTTCATCTAAGTTTATATAAGTTATCGATAATCGATAACAATTAAAATTCATTATTTTGACTATACCTAAGATGTGGAACATGAATTAAGTTTGTCAAGTCTTACCTCATCTAAGTTTTTAAAGTTATCGATAATCGATAACAATTGAAAATCATTATTTTGACTATACTTAAAATGTGGAACATGAATCAAGTTTGCCGAGTATCTTACTTGATCTAAGTTTATATAAGTTCTCGATAATCGATAACAATTAAAATGCATTATTTTGACTATACTCAAAATGTGGAACATGAATCAAGTTTGCCGAGCATCTTACCTCATCTAAGTTCATAAAAGTTATCGATAATCGAAAACAACTGAAAATTATTGAAAACGTAAAATGTGGAACATAAATCAAGTTTGCCGAGCATCTTAAATCAGCTGAGCTAGAAACATCTATTCCAAAATCATAAAAATTTAGTTTTAAGTAACTTCCTGCTTTGAGGTTGGTTTCGTAAACCCAGTTTATCTCTATATATCTATGTGTCTAGTTGTGATTAACGCTTTTGAGGATTACGCAAGTTGGCATTGGCTCATCAAACAGTTCCAGTTCGAGTTTGAGTTCCCGTTCCATATCAAAGGAGCCGCTGATAATGGATGTGAATGGATGTGGGGTAAGTACCGCCCGCCCCCAAAGTATTTGCTCGACCTGTTTGGTATCTTTTTTCACAACTTTGGGTGGGTGTTGGCCACAGATCGTGTGTCATCGGGGCACAACTCATCAGCAGATAAAGAGCCCACCGCAGAGCTTCCAGCAACCACTGTCCGCCCCACTTTCCGCCCTACTTTCCGCCCCACTCACTGATTCTCGTTTATCGTAACATTTGGCATTCGCCGATTGAGCAATGACAATGGCAAGCATAATCGCCTCCAAAGCCTAGGTATATCAATCAAATTGACCACTGAGATACCTTACGCACACACACACACACACACACACACACACACACACACACCCACACATATATAGATATATATAGAAATGGGCGGATAGGCCCCATCGAGATAGAGTCACAGATGTCGAAACCCCCAAAAGTCCGAAAGAAAAATACATTTATAGAGAAAGGAGGAGAAGAGCTGCGTTTGAGATAAAGAAGTTTAGATACCCTATTGAAAAGTAATATACAGCTGTGTTCACAAAAATAGCAGTGCAGCAAATGCTAACAGATATTTTAATATTTTTTGCATATTCCATCATATAGATTTAACTCTTGGACTTTACTTTTGTAAAATAGAATATAGACATAAGAAAAACAAAGAAATGTCCAGTTCGTTTTGCTTCGTTTTGGCACGTTTTTCATACTTTTGTGCTTATGCACACGAATTTCGCATATGTATGTATATTTTATATGATATAAAACTTATATTATATATGGGAACAATAAGACATATTATGCAAAAAATTATAATAAAGTCAATAAAACTTATTCGGGGAAGAAATTATAAAGAACATATTAAGGATCTTAAGATCGGCTTAGTTTTGATCGAGCTGTAAAAGTTTTAAATCAGTTACTAGGATCGACTAGGATCTCGGATGCTTTATAAGTTGACTTTGGACATCAAATGTGATTAAAATTTTGACTGGCCTTGAGTTATTATAATGGAAATGGGTTCAATTTTCATATGGTTAGCTAGTTGTTAGGAATTTTGAAAGACTTTTATAGAGAATAGTTAAGTTTCTTAATATAACTAATATTCACTTTATAAGCAGGCTATTAACAATTGACGTAAGAAAGAAACCCCGTTCCTTAATTGCAAACAACTAAGATAACTTTGATCTAACAAAGTTTTTCTTAGAAATAATCAAATCAATCAATAACTGATCAATCATCAGTGGATCTATTTTATGGTGCAATTGGAACTCAAAATTCAATGAAAGTTTTGTATGGCAGAGAGAAACAACGAAAAGAATTTCTTATAGAGCTTTCAGATATACTTTATAGTACTAGATAGCTATAGTAGTTTGATAAAACTAATGATATAAACTAAATGACTTAGCCTAAAAAGTTGGTCATCGTGATCGAGAGGTATTCAAAGCTTAACAATATCTGAACTGTTTCTGCCTCCTCTCTCTCTCTCTGTCTGTTTTTTTGTTGATTATACCCTTTTATTTTGGTCGCAGGGTATAAAAAAAGATTCGTAAAAATAGAATCGTCAATGCGGAATGCGTAGAAAATAATTATCAAGTGGCGAGACCGAGCAGCCATCGATAACTGATATCGATATCGACGCCGACTGCGACGCCGACGGCGACGGCGACGGCGACTGCTGCTGGGCAGCTGCTGTCAGATAAGCGACATCCAAAATCCGACCAACTGGCCTCTCCACCTTCTCCTCGATTCTGCAGGTGTGCGTCACCTGCAAAGGTGTTACAAGCCAAACAGAGTTAAATCGATTGATTAACAAATGGTTCAAGAATTTTATGTGACTAAATTTAATTTGGAATTCGTATGAATTCCTTTTGATGCTATCTTGATGAAGTTTGTGCCAGGTATTCTGGAAACGATTTAAATAGGTTCAATATTTAAATAGGTTACAGGAGTTTTCAATGCTAAATTAGAGTTATAGAAATATCCTTTGCTAATGGGGAAAATTTAAGGCAAGGCTGGCGGGTTCAAGTTTTTTTTTAGGAAACCTGATGGGGCCTAAAATATTTCGTATTTAGTCAAATTTTTGCGATCTAGATCTTTATATGAGCAGAAATCGAAATTAGTCTCAGCAGTTTCCTAGAAAATCTATATAAATTAAGGAAATTTCCTAGAAAATCTATATAAACTAAAGGAGTTTCCTCTTTAAATGGAAAATAGATCATTGGGAATTCGGATTCAAGATGCAGGCAAGCAAATGAATCTAGTTCTAGGCTAAAGTATTTTAGCTATAATATTTTTAGAAGCTTTCATAATTTTTAATTATATGCCATAGCTATAAGGTTATTCAGCTTGGTACCTCATAGACTTCCGTTACTTCTTTGATGGTCCAGTAAGGAAAATTCCTAAAAATATCTTAATGATGATCATATTTCTATTAAGTAATTTGCGAGTCAAAAATTAGGAGTGGTTAATGATACTTTTAGACTTCCTGCGAAAAGTATTTAACTTTTCCAAGATATCTTTTAAAGCTCTCCACACACAACCTCTTTCAGGAGAACTCGAATTCTTTACGATTTCCAGCTATATGTTGATTTGTAATGTTTAGCTTAGGAGGCAGAAATTGATAGGTTTATCTATGGTGAATTACCTGAGCGGGAATGACTGTATTTGGCTGGCTGGCTGGCACCTCGGAAACTTCTGTGGAAGAGTATATCGATCGACTTTGACCCGGGCACATTGATAGCGTTAAGCTCTTACGAAAATCTTTGGTCACATTTTTCGATCGTAATAGTCGAGTTTGTACATATAGATAGACACATATATCTAGGTAAGTGCGACTTCACTCTCGATGAGTTGTGTTGTCCAAAGTTTTGCTCATTGCTGTTTGTCGTTAAGTTCTTCAAACAAATTATCAACTTCTAAGGGCGGAGCCGACGCTGACGATGACAAGCGCTCCAAGCGATTGGAGCCAGAGGCGAAGTAAAGAGAAGTTGTTGAACTGGCAGCAGAGTGAATATAGAGCAAAACGCATTACAAATTATCGGGTCGCAAGTTACAAAAAAATACAAAAAAAAACTCGCTCAAATATCTCGAGTCGTAAGTTATTGGCAAATAAACGAGCGAAACCTAAAACCCAAACGAAATGCGCTGAAAGTCCCCTCTGACTATATATATATATATATGCATAGATATATATACAAATATACAGACGTGCCTAGAGATACCTGCACACACACACACATACACACATAGACGCTGCTCTATCTGAGCGTTAAGCTACGCGCCTTTAGACACGATTTTTGCCATGATTTTTCCATGCACTTTGTTCAATACAATTCGATTCTCACTCTCTCTCTATCTCTCTCTGCCTCTGCCTCTCTTTCTCTGATAAGATATTTTGAATGATGATGTGCTGTTGTCAAATGTCTACAGTTACACACCCCCCTCCCTCACTTGCCGCCAGTATACCCCATACTCCCTGTACATACCACCCATGCCCCACATACACAGAGGTACGTGAGCACAGTCCACATAAGCATGGGGGATTTGTCGCGGCATTAGATAATATCTCCCCACTGTGCGGGCCCGTCGCGTAACTTGGTTAGCGACATGGCCTCCGTTTTCAGAAAACAGTAACAGAAACAAATAACAACAAAATAAAGTTATAGAAACTGTGAGCTGTCAGCAACAGTCGAGAGTCGTGAGTCGAGAGTCGAGAGCTGGGAGAATAACCTTAATTAGGTTGCATATTTTGAATGGATGTTCGTAACGTTCATCAGTAACTTGTCTATTTATACTCTTTTACGTTGTGAAAAGAGTATATAGTAGGTTTTGCTGTTCATTCGCTTATCATAACGTCTGTCTGTCTATCCTTCCTCCTGTACGTCCTTATAACCGTCCTCCTGTCCGTCCGTCTATTCGTCCTCCTCTCCAGCCGTCTATTTGTTCGTCTGTCCGTCCATCCGTCTTTCAGTCCTTTTGTCTGACCATCCGTTTTCCTATCCGTCCATGCGTCTTGCTGTCCGTCCACCCGTCCATCCGTCCACCTGTCTGCCCGTCTGTCCATCCATCCGTCCTTCTGTCCATCCATCCGTCCTCCTGTCCGTCCACCTGTCTGTCCGTCTGTCCATCCATCCGTCCTTCTGTCCATCCATCCGTCCTCCTGTCCGTCCTTCCATCCGTCCTCTTCTCCATCCGTCTATTCGTCCGTCTGTCCATCCATCCATCCGCTTGTTCGTCCTCCTGTCCGTCCGTCCATCCGTCCTCCTGTCCGTCCGTATATCCATCCTCTAGTCCGCCCGTCTATTCGACCGTCTGTCCATTCATCTGTCCTGTCCATCCGTCCATTCGTCCTTTTGTCCGTCCATGCGTCTTCCTGTCCGTCCATCCGTCCTGTCCGTCATTCTATCTGTCCTCCTCTCCATCCGTCTATTCGTCCGTTTGTCCATCCGTCCACCTGTTCGTCCATCCGTTTGTCCGTCCGTCCGTCTGTCCGTCTGTCTGTCCATCCATCCGCTTGTCCGTCCTCCTGTCCGTCCGTCCATTCGTCCTCTAGTCCGTCCGCCTATTCGCCCGTTTATCCATTCATCTGTCCGTCCATTTGTTCTCCTGTCTGTCGATTTATCCGTCCGTTTGTCTGTCTGTATAAACACAAAGCACTTTGCGCCTATTGAAGCTAGACACTTGAAATTTTGAATGTATAATCGTGTGTAGCCTAGTCTTATAAAGTTTATGACCGGGAATTACTGAATCTCCTCTTTCAGCAATGTTCAAGCTAGAGAATTTGGAATTTGATATATATACTCGTGTACATTAACCTTAGGATAAATTCGAACTCCACTTTTACGGATCACAGTCAATGAATTTCTGTTTCGGAGACGTTCCGAATTGTCAGTTTTGTTCTTCTTTGTTCTGCATGGAGTTTATCAACTATAATTCTCAATAGTCTAAGCTTATAAGTCTCCTGTTGTTACTATCTATAAATCTTCCATATTGAGTGCCATAAGTCACTTCCATAAGACATATTATTGTGCTGAGTTGTTTGAGCTAGAATCTCGTAGTTAAAATCAATAACAGATCTATCAAAACTCTTTCGAATTCCAGCTGAATTTTAACTGTTAAACAAATATTTCCATATATGTGCTATGGGGCGTTTGAGCTATATACTTCTCAGTATAGTTTCATTCTATATTCTTAGCTTCATTTCTGTACCTTTACTAACATTCAGCAAACTAGAAAGTTAAGCACATTAGTTCTCCATAAAGTAATAGAGTTTTTTAAGACTTTGAAGCTAAACAAAGTTCCCACGCAAGTCAAAGGCAGCAGCTCACCTTAGAGTTACCTTAAATTTCAATAGGTTTCAGGAAATTGTTAACAGGAAGCACTCGAGAGATACTAAAGAAATATGAGTTTCATTGTCATATCAGTATATGCGTACATGTGAGTCATCTAATCAATTGATCTCCATTAATACTCTCAGCTTTGGGTTGAGGTTTCGTTTGTTTGGATCGTTACAAACTGTGCCAGCTCTATCAATATGAGCCACTTCTACATAGATGCAAAGCTCAAGACTTATCGGATTCAGATTTCGTAATTGCGAAATTGCACGAACACGCCGTCAATGGATGATCGGTCTGGAGTGGCCGTACCTGGAGGTACGACAGCTCTACCAATCGCATCTACTTCTCTTCTATCTGGGCAAAATAATAGCCAAATGCCATACCTATTTGTTCATGCTCGTATTGAGTCTGTTAGATCTGTTCCAGAATTAAAGATCTCATCAAAGAGATCTCTCTTTTGTTTTTGTATATTATGTATATTATTATGAGATCATGTCCCTCTGTTTCTGGAGTATTCTAGCAAATTCAACTTGTTCCCTAAACTTTGTTATGAATCTCATACAGATCTTTGCTCTCTTCGAATCCCTTAGTAGATTTCCCTGTAGATATCTCTTTCTCTTTCTGTCCATCTATCTGTCTATAAAGTCCTAAAGGCAAATTTAAGTCTTTCAACTATACTATGCTCTACTTTAGTCTCCCTCTTTTGCTCTCTCTCTCTCTTTATCTTTAACTCTCTTTGCTTTCCTTTTTTCCTTGCTCTCTCTCCGTCTCTCTCTCTCTCTTTCAAAATTTCATTTCGTTTCATAAGCTATTCAAATTGTCATCTCTTACCGATCCCTACTCTATTATAGTCTTCTCCTCTCTCTCTCTCATACTCCCTCTCTCTTTTGCTCTGCGTTCGCATGTTTACTTTCAACAAAATCCATAAAGTGTTCCCCCATTTATCAAATGTTGAAAATCTGGCATTGCCTTTGATAAAAATAAATAAGAAAATGGCCAGCAAAGTGGGCCGTGTTTGTTTTCAGTGAAGGTGTGTGTGTGCGCGTGTGTGTGTCTGTGTGTGTGTATGTGTCGAGCTTTGGTGAACAATCGCTGCCATTGAGTTGCTGTCAAACGGCCATTCTGTGCTCCCCGGTACGCTCAAGTGGCTCATTATAATTGGATGGATTGCAGTTTGCTTGATTCTACGTAAGTTGCTAGGCGCCACATTATTGAATTCATTGAAATCTGTCTCCCGTAATGCCAGCAACTTGACAGCAACTTGGAGCAGCCGAAATTCTTGAAAATTGTACAGCATTTCATTTGTCGGCTTCAGATTTGGGTGCGTGTGACAAATGCTTTAAGTATTTCCACAGTTAAATATATGAGTCAGAGTTAAATTTCACATGGAAATTAAATATTAACGATAATTGTTTATCGATTTCTAGAGATAATTGCTGCCGAGGAGGGGAATGGGAATGTTTGGCAATCTCAGCTAACATCGCCGAGAACTTAATAGACATCAATTATTTATCTGAATGGAAATCGATTTTTATCCACTTAGAAATAATTTGAACTCTGAAACCCTTTTTCCACTTTAAAGTAAACGGTAATTTATCGATTTGTATAGTAGTTGTATATCGAGTGCGTCAGAATAGCTAAAGCTGAATATGAACAGAGCAGCACTAGATAGAGAGAGAGAGAGAGAGAGAGAGAGAGAGAGAGAGAGAGAGAGAGAGAGAGATTTATCTATTTACAAACTATTATAAATTTTGAACAATTTTTATCGATTGTTATCGATCATGTTTATCGATTACGCTGCAATACCCAAAGCTAAATATGAACAGAATAGCATTAGAGAGAGAGAGAGAGGGGGAGAGAGAGCGCTATAAGGTGAACTCTTACATATGTAGTACATACAGCTATGTTCACAAAAATAGCAGTGCAATAGATGCTAACAGAGCTGGCAATATATTTTTTGCATATTTCCTCTTATATTTTCCATTCTCGGACTTTGCTTTTGTCAAATGGAATATAGACATAAGAAAAATGAAAAAGTCCCGTTAGTTTTGCTTCGTTTTATCACGTTTTTCATACTTTTGTGCGAATTTCACGAATACACGAATTTCGCTGTTCACAAAAATAGCAGTATTTGGCTTAATTGCACCAAAAGTGAAGAAAAAGTTAACAAATTATTCAATAGTAAGTTTAATAAAGTTAATTATTATTCTTTACTATTATTTGCATTAAAATACACTAAAATAATGGTAAAATTTTCATGATAGTGGGTAGATTCAAAGCCTTAGGAAACAAAGTAAAAAAAAAGTTTGGTTGGATGTTCCGCAATGATGGTCTGCAATGCCGTAAAGTATTATTATAAGCCCGAAACACGTAGTGCCATTAGATGACTGGCACATCGTCGATACAGCAGATCCTATCCGTTTGCATGATCAAAATTAACCTAAACAGGTCTGAACCTGTCGGTAAGCAATGTCACTGGAGCAAAAATGAAGCGCAAGAAGTTCAAGGAAAGTCCCTCTCTTGACAAATTGTGAGCTTAAAATGAGTTCAAGCTTTAAACTATGACTTTAGTCGATTATTATCGATGGAGTTGCTTGAGGTTAGAGAAAAGTCAGCTAAAAGTGCCTTTGCTTCAGATTTTTGCTGTAATGAATTTTATTGAAATTCAACAGATATTACTTAAGATCCCCAAGATGGAAGCCATATAAGAACCATATGCATATGTCTAAAAATATATATATTTATGTGACATTTTCTCGATTTGCACAGATTCAGCGAAATTTTGTTGCAGACGTAAAGAGTGTGCAGTCAACCCGAGCCGAAGCCCCAGTCCCAGCCAGCGCTGCTTGTAATATGAGACAACCATGCGATATGGCGATATGGCTATATGGTATTTACTGCCACCGAAATCCGTACCACTATATATATACATATATATCTTTTGTGCAAAAAAGTGAAGAAAAAACTGCATTCGCAAGATAAAATTCAGGCCAAAAACCAACGGAAAAACAAAAAAAAAAATATATATATAATAAAAATATATATTATAATAAAAGTATGAAAAATTGAAATGCGGCAAGATCTCCGGCTCTGTGTTCAATGACATCAGAATCAAAATCTTGCAACATACATATCTATATATAAGTATATGTATACTGTATGTGTATATATGCATGTTTGTGTGTGTGTAATCGGATCGTAGATTGTGTGTCGTTGTATGGATGGATATGCTTATAGAGGGCATTTACAGGTGCATACATAAGTCCATGCGCCGGTCATTGTCGGCGCTCGTGAGCGCATGATTAATTATGCGATTAGCTGTCTGTCAAGTAAATAAATGTGTGATATTTGCATGTGCAGAAAGAGAGAGAGAGAGAGAGAGAGAGAGAGAGAGAGCTGTGGTGGGCTCTAAGATGGAATTGTTCACTTATGAATTGCTTGATTAACTTAGATCTGAATGGCAAACAGTGGCGGAAAAGAGAAAAGAGAGGGCGAGCAACAAAAAAAGAGAAAGAAAGAGAGAACACAAGAGAGAGAGAGAGAGAGAGAGAGAAAGAGAAGAGGGAAAGCTTGTGTGGGGCCATCAGTTGCGAAAGTCACAGATGAAACAGGTTCTCTGTAAGGTTACAAGAGAGAGAAAGGAAAAAGACAGAGAGAGAGAGAGAAAGACAGAGAGAGAGAGAGAAAGAGAGAGAGAGAGAGAGAGAAGAGAGAGAGAGAGAGAGAGAAAGAAAGAAATAGAGAGAGAGAAAGAGAGACAGAGAGAAAGAGAGAGAGAGAAAGAAAGAGAGAGAGAGAGAAAGAGAGAGAAAGAAGAGAGGAAGAGAGTGAAAAATAGAGAGGAAGAGAGAGGAACAAAGAGAGAGGAAGAGAGAGAGAGAAAGAGATAGATAGGGAAAGAGAGAGGTAGTGGGAGAGAGATAGTGACAGAGAGGGAGGGAGAGAAGACATAGGGACAGAGATGGAGAGGGAGAGAGAGGCAGGGAGAGGAAAGGAGGGAGGGAGGTAGGGAGAGAGAGAGAGAGGAGATAGCGTACGGAAGAGAGCATATGTTCACAAAGAGAGCGAGAGAGAAAGAGAGAGAGAGAGAGAGAGAGAAAGACTGAAAGAGGGAGAGAGATATTGCATAAGAGGGAGAGCCTTTGATAGATCATAAAATATATTTGAATATGAATTGCATCTACATATGAACCTAAGGCTGACAGGCTTACAGAGGAAGAGAGAGGGAGAGAGTGGAGAAAAAGAGAGGGAAAGATAGTTTGCGAGAGAGCTAATGTAAACTGTTAGATAAACATGAATATTGCACAGCTATGAGACGCAGGCAGATGGATAGAGAAAGAGAGAGAGAGAGAGGAATTGAGAGAGAGAGAGAGAGAGAATGATCGAAATAGATAGAGAAAAACATGAGTGTTACACGTATTCAGTATGATCATACATACGTTAAAGCAATTCACATATGACTCACTTGCTAGGCACAGCACTACCAGACAGACATTAAGACATACATATATATATCTATATATATATATACATATAGAGTGAAAGAGGGAGACAGACAAACAGTAAGAGAAAGATTTTATGATAATATATGCATTTATTGTTTACCTAGGTTTTGGGTGAATGACACTTTCAAAAATTGACAGCAAAAAAAAAGTCTAGATCTTGGCATCAGCTTACCCCAAGCCATGTCTTTCTCTCACTCCTCCATGCTGCCGCAACTCTATCTCTGTCTCGCTCTGCCGCTATCTATTACTCTCGGTGCTTGGGATACACTTCACTGAAGCTCGTGCATAGTTCCTCGGATTACAGCTCCCCGCAGGTGAAGTTTTCATACTGCGTCTTATTTCCAGCTTATTTTTCTTTCTCTCGTTTTTTTTGGGGGGTTTTTCGATTTTGCTGATGTTTCGCATTTCTTATATAGATCAATGCTCGCTGCTGTCGGCCATATTATCCGTATTTATGATTTGATTTTCTTTTGTTTTTACTTAACTGCTCGCTGGCACTTTTATTTTTTATTTCTTCTCCTTCTTTGCTGCTTTCCTTCTATATATATATTATATATATTATTTTCTCATTCGGCTTTTTGAAACATAATTCTCGGAAATTGTCATCATAATCACAATACCAATTATCATCGCAATCATTTGTGCGGTTTGTTCCCATGGTCTCCCATGTGACCACTCAATGCTAACAAGATGACCGCAAATTTTTGGTCTTATCTTCACAATTTAGTGAAGTCAAAATGTTGAAATAATCATAATGTTTGTTTCCCTATCCCCCTGCCTCTCACTCTCTCTCTCTCTCTCTCTCTATTGACTACATAGTTCTTTCTCTCTTTCTGCCATATTCTGGGACATTCCATGCAAATCGTTTGGTTAACCACAAAGACCCAAAACAAAGTGACAAACTATGCGCTTGCTCTTACAGTTTGCTCAACTTTATAGATACCTTATAATATTTGAAAAAATTGTAGCTTACTTAAATGAATTTCCCTTTATATATATGCATATCTTAAGTCTATCAAGTTTATGTCTTAGTTTTAAAAATTCTTTTAAAATTTTTATACAATTTTTATCTAATTTTTTTAAAAAATGTTCTATGTGAACTAAGCTCCTGGTAGAACTATACTTTTGCAATTTTGTATATAGAGCTCTCAGCTAATTAGATGAGACTTAAAGCCAGATTTGTTTACCCAGAGCTAACTAGACTATATGAACTCAGCTTTTCTTCTGTTGTAGAACATTATCTTAGCTTTGGATTATAGCTAATTAAAGCTTAATATAGCTGATATACTACTTGGTATACCCTTATTTTTAAAGATCTTTTTATTGAGCTATTTTATAACATTTCTTAGAAAATCTTTTAAGTTCTGTAGCTTAAATTCCTTTACAGCTGCCTTTTTTTACGGGGTCTACGAAACCGATATACCCCTTTTCATTAGCTTATCTGCAACTTTGTCCAGCACAGTGGGAATTTGTTTACATATATATTTATAAATTGGTTTTTTATCACTTACGGAGCGCCATGTGTTCCGGCTGCTATCAGAAGGCTCTGGTCAGCGTCTGGACGAACTCTCGACCGCAAATTTCAGTGCCTAAGTGTAAGTATTTAGGTCCGGAACGTTGAATGTGGTTGGAATTCAATTGGAACTGTGCTTGGGACTGAAATATATTTTGGTTACCAATCATTGGCCTGTCCTATAAGCCCAGCACAGCCTCTGTCTCAGCCAGATGTCGTGCACATGACAGAGGATGAAAAAAAAATCAGAAAGAGTGCGAGAGAGAGACAGAGAGATATGACATGACATTCTCCCGTAGAGTGGCGGCTTATCGATCTAGAGATACAGTTAGAGCTGGTGCTCCGCGACCTTCGATTGTTTGGCATTCGGTATGCAGGGGTTTAATTTGTGATGTTTACATAAACTCGGACAAAGTGCTTCCTTATGGCTGGCCATAATCTGCGCACTCAATAGAAAACGATTGCAGCCAATAGCAGATACTTTGGGTATGGCAGCGGCTTTGCCATTCATTGCCTGCTGCCAATTGCGACTCCGATTGCACTACTTACTCATTTGCCATACCCTGTAATCGATGTGTGAATGGGGTATGTTAGGTTACGCATTGCTTATGTGCATACCAAAAGTTCTATTTCCAATTGCGAATCCGATTGCACTTCTTACTCATTTGCCATACCCTGTAATCGATGTGTGAATGGGGTATGTTAGGCTACGCATTGCTTATGTGCATAAAAAGAGCTCTACTAGAGACCTCATCTTTGAGCTTTTAATGGCAAAGCATACAGAAATATATACATTACAATTTATCGATAACGCTATATCTTGTGTTATCGGAATTTTTGCAGTTTTCTATTTTGCATTGAATTCGTTAATAGCTCAGTTAAATATTTGCGTATGTTTTGCTCATTTATCCACAAATAAAGGGTATCCATGTAGTCATTCAGCTTGAATGTTGAGCTTTTTCTATGAATTTATCGATTTAGTAATATTAATATAGATAGTATTGCCATATTATTTATGCATCGATAACTTATCGTTCGGTTTGGGTTGAATAACAGGGTATTTGCATAGCTAATCAACTTAAGCAGTCTTACTTGCTCTTTGTTTAGGTATTGTTCAATCGCATTTTAGCATATTCAATGACGCTTAGATTATTTACTGGGTATCTGCATAGCCATCAGTTCGATATAGTGTTTCCCCATGTTCAAATCACTTAACATAGGCATTAAGCTCATTAGCAATGATATAATTGATCGATATTTCAGTGCTCATTACAGGGTATCTGTATAGTTATGCAATTGAATTGTTACGCTCTGAGTTAAAACAGCATTGCTACTCCATATTTCAAAATAACTCTTGCAATTAATCGATTATTTCAGTAACTAATCGATAACAATCAAATTGATTTGAATTTACAGGGTATCCGCTTGGTTGATTCAGCTTAATTGTATTTACTGCTGTTGTTGCGTGTCATTTAAATCTTCGCTTGCATATTTTTTACAACTGTCGCCGTCGTCGAAATGCAATTAGCTGCAGATTGCAGCCGTCACTATCGCCCTACCCCCTCGTACTACCCCTACCCCCTAGTACTACCCCTGCTCCATAGCCCCACTTTGATGTCTTTGTCGCCAAACAGTCGGATGAGCTTAGCAGCCGCGTGCAGTTCCATTTTTAGCTACAAATCGTTGACAGTTCTGTCGAAATCGAATTGGCATCCAAATCGTTATCGATAACGTGTTATCGAAGTGTCATAAAAGAGCTACAGTTTGTCGCTCTCTCTCTCTCTCTCTGAATAGATGTATTGGTCTCTCTCTAAAGATGGCTGTATTGCGAGTGGGCTAGCTAATTGATTGACTGCCTGACTGACTGACTGATTGACTGATTGACTGCGTTGCGTTGCTTAACAGATGTTGCGCTTATCGGTTTCTGTCGCATTTGCTTTAGCTGATATCGACAGCATTTTCCATGTATTCTCTGTTGTTCTTTTATTGGTTACACTTTACCCGACCCGCCAGTAAAATCCAATCTGCAACTCATTGGCAATTGCCGCAAGCATTAGTCATCGGCTCTCGTAGCGCCCATAGAGCCCGAACATTTCACAATTGATGTTGCTCTCCGATTAGCTGCCTATCAGAATCGCAACTTGTTGTGGGGGGATTTCCGAACGAATTCCCTGTAAATGCCAGCTATATGTGATATATACATATGTATATATATAGAAATATATATAGTTATGGATGATGATTGATGTGATTATGGCCTAGCAGGGGAATACTATATATATGCTTGATCAGATATATATGTATATATATTCTATATGCGTCATATTTGAATGATATGCAAGAAAATTTTGACTTTGCCCTAGAACAGGTAAACTATATACTTTCCTGATCGGAACACTGTTTACTATACTCTATATATATATACATATATAATATATAGAATATCATAAATTTGTTTTCAATATGATTCATATTTGGATGATATATATGAGCCATTATATCATGCCCTAGCAGAAGGATTGTATATATAAATATTTATCATATATCTGAAGCATAAGATTTATTTCTCTATATACAGTATTTCTTTAATATCTCTTCAGGATTCCATATCATTTGAAGCACTAGCATAGCGGAATCAGCTTACTATATCTATCAGTATCTGTTTTTTCTTAGCTATAAAACTTTTCAAACCTAACCTCATTCGTTGCTCAATTCAATCTAACCTCACATTTGACAACGAGGCTGGCATTAGCACCTGCATCCCAAAGTGATGTGTCATGCTCGTGAATTGAGCTATGTATATACATATGTACTATATGTATGTATATACCGATATGTATATATACTATATATATATATATAGTCTCTGTAGTCTCTGTTCATCCGTATTGATTTTTGCTGCCACATCAGAAAATGCTGCAAAAGCTGGAGGCGAGAAATGCTTATTGTGTGTGTGTGTGTGTTTTTTTTGTTCAGGTAGGAAACTCAACGCCCCGAACACACACACACACTCACACACATATACTTATGTATATATATATGTATATGTATATGGAGCACACTCCATGGCGCAGTAGAAAAGAATTTATCAGAATAACATCAGAAATTCAGAAGAACTTGCGATGAGGCCTCCCCCTCTCAGGCTGGCTGGCTGGCTGGCCATGATATATACATATACAGACTATATATATATATGTGGTATATATATAGAGAGAATCGGCCAAGGCAACAACTATAACAACAATGGAAACGTTGGCAATGTGTAAAAGAAATAACAACAACAAAACACGACGACGTCATCGTCGCTCATGATGTGAACCTGAGCTCAAGGGTGGTCGAAGTGGGCGGTTGAGGGGGGTGGACAGGTAGGGTATATATGTGTGTGTGTGTGAGTCAGGTGGAAAGGTGGGCAAGTAGAGGTCATATAGAGGGTAGTGGCTGAGAGCTGCTGCGACCTGCTGCTGCTGCGACCTGCTGCTGCTGCTGTTGCTGCTGCTGCTGGGGGTGGTTTGTGTCGAGGGTAGTTGCTTTGCCCGAGAAACGAGAGAACCGAAAGCCGAGCCGAAGCCGAGCGTCAGGGAAGGTCGCAGCACAAAATTTCATAGATTTTTTCTTAGAACTTGGGAAAATCCAATTAGAAATGCGCACAGAGGGAAATAATTCACCTGTCAGCCCACACACACACACACAGATAGAAAGAGAGAGAGAGAGAGAGCGAGAGTGTAAGAGAGAGAGATGCACTGTATATAAGTGGTGTGAGCGAGAGCGTCGAGCGGGGGATGGAACTGAAACAGACGAGCTGACAAGGCGAACTAAAACTGACTGAAGGCTTCGCTGCCTGCGGAGGATGAGGCCGGCTGGTGTGGGGTGGGGTGCGGGGGTGGAGGGATTTACTGCTGGCAGGTAAATTAATGACAGGCGAGGGTGGCTGCCCAGGCTGCAGCGAGGGGGGGGGTGGCCATAAGGGGGAGACGCAGTTGGCGTCGACGCCACGCAGCCAGACGTTAAATGATGGCGCGTCGCATTTTCGAGACTTGCGTCTCTCTCTATCTGCATGTGTGTGTGTATGTGTGTGTGTGCAACGGAAATGAGCAAACAGAAATACACAAGAAATAAGAAGAGTATTGTCGTCAGGCGTGCACGACTAGCAGCTACCCTGTAGCCACAGCTGAGCTTTTTAGTTTTCTTAAGGAAAGTAATAAATATATCAAAAGAAAAGAATTATATGAAATATGTATTTAGCTAAAGAGAAGCTATATACCACATTTTAGGTCTTTAGCCCTTAAAGTCTTCGAGTTCGAGGTCGAAAAATTCAGGTATTAAAATTAGTTTTTGGGAAACTTAAGCCAGATAAACTATATATGATAAGCAAGACTGGCTATATACATAAATTGTCGAATCTTTAACTGGAACACATAGCTCATATACCCTGCCTGTTCATTTTGCTACAGGGTATATATATGATATACAAGAGTATACACTGCAAATTGCAGATTTCTTGGCAAGGATTTGTTTCTTCTGTCTGTTACATGCACTTACATAGAACTAATATACCTCACATGCTCATTTATCATTCATGCAGGGTATCAAAACTAAAAGCAAAGCCATGAATCTGAAATTCTTGTGCCGTTTTTTGCCTCCAAATCGAATGACATGCGGCTGACGTGAAGCGGCCTGATGAAGTGGCCCCCTCTAACCCCCTCTAGCTCCCTTTTCTATTTACCTGAGGGTTGGGAGCATTTAGAGCTCGGAGAAGGAGAGCTTGCAAATGGGCAGGACATTGTGTTCATTTTTTTTCCTGCATACCCTACGCATGTAGCTAGGGTATAATAAGGTTGTCACTAGCAAAAGGAGACTCTCTTCTCTATAGGAGACTCTTCTATATAAAAGTATTGAAATATCATAACAGATGCCTCAAAATGTATTTATTATAGCATACAGGGTATCTGCTAGTCTTGCACATAGCATTAATATATTTTTTTTTTTGGGTGATTGCGCATTGATTTGGCAGGTGGTTGAAATTGTCAACCCCCTCCGCCCAATTGGTTAGTCATCAATACGGAAATGGAAATTGTCATTTAGAGAGCTTCAGATTCAGAAAAGAGCATTCCTTGCCTATCTGCAAGGATTCAGGCATAAGGCTATATGATATGCGAAGGTAAATCAAGATAGGATTAAGGAATAGCATTTGCTCATTGAATGAGCTTGGACGTAAATTTCAGATAAAGAAGGTTTTAGTTATGTTTTAATGGAAACCTAGTTTAAATAGTCATAAGAAAGAGCTTAAGCAAGTTGAATCCTCAATTTTCCATTCAAAGTCGAGGATTCAAAGGAGTTCCGAATAAATCAAAGTTAAAGGACGTTAGGCTCAAGGTTTCTGATGTCCCAAGACTTCAATCTGTAAGATCTTTACTAGGAAATAGTCAAAAATCATGAATTTAGCATTGAGTTCAATAAGAGAGACTCTCTATAATTTAGGCCACAAATTTACGATAAGCTTTGAAGGACTTCACATCAATTTCAATTGGCTGCTGTGCGACGAATCCAAACATCCCCAGAAAATATACGAAAACGAGAAAAGCTCTGTGACAAAGCCATTTTGTGTGCAGGAAGCTGGCAAAGAGGGCTCTGATTTTGCAACCCTCTAAAAGTATAGAAAGCCATAAGAGTGCACGAATAGCTTTAGCAATAGACACCCCCACCCAACATATCAAAGGGGGGAGAGGGGGTTGGATTCAGATTTTGGCCAACCAAAAAGGCGAAGCCAATGCGAACAATATTCGCAAGAAGCCAAAGGCAATAAGCATTAATTACACACACACACACACACACGAGCAAAAACTGAAATGACAGCTGCTCTGTGTGTGTGTGTGGGTGTGTGGGAGGGATCCCTCCTTGAGCCATGCGACACGCAAAAAAGGGCAAAGTCATCGCTGGGGCTGGGCTACGGCGGATGCAGACACAACACACACGACCCGGATGATGAGGAGCCAAACTGTGTTAGGGGTGGACGAGGGCGATGAGGGGAGAGGGGGGCGAGTGTAAATGCTGTTGGAGCAACCCTCAACGTACACGTGTCCTTCGTCGTCCACGTCAACGTCTGTCCGTTCGGCTTGGCGTATCTGCAAAATACATTTCGAGCTGTAACGGAAAAATCTATTAAATCAACGTTGCTGCGGCAACCAATTGCGGGCAAACGAACGAAACCACCGAAAAACCAGCGCACAACCACACAGCGAGAGAGAGAGAGAGAGCGAGAGAGAGAGAGAGAGAGAGAGAGACAGAGAGAGAGAGAGAGTGAGAGAGATATAGGGGGGAGGCAGCGCGATTGGGGTGGGCTGCCACCCTCATGTGCGCTCGCATTGGTCTAAGTAGCGCACAGATACAATTTACAGCTCACATTTCGTATGCAAAAAGCTGCCTGCAACAAAAGCAACAACAGCAACAAAGGTCTACAACTTTTTTAATACCCAGCGCAGAATATGAAATATTTAAACGGAGCATATTAGTTTTAGGCAAATCAATGTAGAGAGAAGTGAAAAAATACAATTTGTTCAATTTGTATATCAATATCTCATTTTGGATTTGATTTTTTGTGCTTAACTCGAGAACCTTAAGAGTTAGAGACATAAAATTTGGTCTGTAGCTAGAACTTAAATCTATAAAGCATAGTAATACATCACTTTTGAAATATCTCTCAATAACTGTGCCTAACTCGAGAACTTTAAGAGTTAGGGACATAAAATTTGATAGGTGTGTAGAACTTAAGTCTAAAAAGCATAGTAACATATCACTTATGAAATATCTCATTAAATTTATTTTTGTTGTTCGGTATATCTAGCATTTCTACAATTTGAATATCAATATCTCATTTTGGATTTGATTTTTTGTGCTTAACTCGAGAACTTTAAGAATAAGAGACTTCAAATTTGATATGTAACTAAAACTTAAGTCTATAAAGCATAATAATATATCACTTTTTAAATATCTCTTAATAGCTATTCTTAACTCGAGAACTTTATGAGTTAGATTCATCAAATTTGGTAGGTGTCCAGAACTTAAGTCTTTAAAGCATAGTAATATATCACTTTATTTAATTTCTTGTTCAGTATATCTAGCATTTCTTCAATTTGAATATAAAAATTTCTTTTTGGATTTGGTTTTTTGTGTTTAGCTCGAGAACTTTAAGAATAAGAGACATCAAATTTATAATAAAAATATAAAGCATAGCCTAATATATCACTTTTGAAATATCTTTCAATAGCAGTTCTTAACTCGAGAACTTTAAGAGGTACGTACACCAAATTTGATAGGTGGCTAGACCTTAAGCATAGTAGTATACCACTTTTGAAATATCATACAATATCTCTCCCAACTTTTGTATACCAAAGTAAACTTAATCCGCTTTAACAGTGTAGTAGGGTATCCTGCAGTCGTGCACACTCCTTGTTTATTTTATTTTTACTGCGCGCCAACCGCATGGGGTGCAATGTGGTGCTGGCCAGGGCTGGCGGTGGGCGGGTTTTGCGAGCGCAACGGCAATCGTCAGATACATTTCGCTCGAATTTATCGCTGCTGTAACTTGGACCTAAATTTCAATGTGTGTGTGTGTGCGTTGGATAACTTTTGTAAAGCAGGAAATTGTCGCATAGGAACACCCCAATGCTAAATTGCACTGACTGGCAGAGAGAGAGGGGGAGGCAGAGAGCGAGGCATAGAGCCAACACCCAATCACCCACTCAGACGCCTATGTACATCCCTGCAGCTAGACGGATAAGTTCGTTAAGCATGTCAAGATGGTCGTCCGAGAATTAAAGTGAATTCACAAAAAGTCCTGTGATAGGCTGTTGCAAATGCAAATGTAAGACCTTAGACCTCGTTGGCCTACCGCCTTGCAGTAGATGTTTCCTTATGCTCTAATGATCCGTAAGCTTAATGAAACTCTTAAATATAGTACCTTAAATAGGTATATCTGCTCTGAACTCTGCTAAGCTTTCGCTTGCCTTAGCCTTTGGCATTCTCTTAAAAACCAATTGATATATGACCTATGTGGAACTCGAGTCTTAGTAAAGCTCCCGATGAAACCAGTTGGAAAATTGTACCTAAGATCGTTTTTTGTCTTAGCCTTTAGCATTCTTCTAAAATCCAATTGATATATGACCTATGTGGAACTGAAGTCCTAGCTAAGCAAATCTTCAGATGAAACCAGTTGGGAAACTGTTCCTAAGATCCTTTTGTCTCTTGAAAACCAATTTATGGCCTTTTCGAAACTTCAGTCCTAGCTAGGATGTTCAACTATTTGGATTTCCCAACTGTGATATTGGATTTACTATAAAAAAAAACCCATTGATTTACCCGCTTGCTGTAAAGTAGGGCCTACCCATGCATCTAACCCTTAGCCATTACATTTTTGCTAGAGCTCAACCTGCGGTTGCAAAACAACTTTAGCTAACGTTCGCGATCCTTGAAGCAGCTGCCACAAATCCTTAAGAAAAACCAAATGTGCCGAAGGGTTGGAGGCGCAGAACTTGACTGCATTGCTATGCAAATTTTGTGGCAAGACCAAGAACTAGTCGCTTGGATATGGCATTATTGCAATGGGGTAGCTTGGGTAGCTTGAAGGCAGTTGCAGTTGCATATTTGGGGTCATGTTTTGTGGACATCCGCGCTGGGGCGTAAATCATGTCGGAACAGCTTTTGGGCTTTTTCTCTTAGTCATAGCTGTGCGAGTGTGTGTGTGTGTGTGTGTGTGTGTGTGTTATATAACAGAGATATAGGGGTGTCTAAAGTGCAGCTAAAAAGCCTTGAATTGCATGTCCACGAGGCAAACGCAAACGCAAAGCTCCAAGCCCAACTGGCCAAAGGGCAGCGACAATCATCATTACTCATATGGCCCAAAAGTGCCATCATAAAGAAGTCATGAACTGTACATCATGTCTATGTGTGTGTGTGTGGTTAGCACTCTCCAAGGACTCGCCTAATGAGCATGTCCATGTCCATGTCCATGTCCATAGCTAGATAATCAGCAGTCGCAACGCTCTCGGGTGACTAGGACTTAGGAGTTTGAACTGAACTAGAAGCGGCTGCTGATGTAGAGCCTCATTAGCTGCCAGCCAACTGAGTGCACTTGAAAGCTAGTGTGCATGTACACACACACACACACACACACACACATGTGTACATATATATGTATATATGTATATGCTCCAACCCAGGCGCTGAGCTTCCATTAGGCCAGGTGGTTGGAACTGGCGCTTTGTGTGCTCAGGGACAGGGACTAGCGTGTGTGTGTGTGCGTGTCTGTGTGTGTGTGTGTGTGTGTGTGTGTGTTGTGCGATGCACACTCCAATTGTAACTCCAACATTGACTTTCTGCTTAGCCCACCCTCTTTTTATTTTGAGGATTATTCATGGTCGCTGGTTCCGCGTTGTAAGCTTCAAAAGTTGCCAAGTCGCTTCCTTGCCAACGCCAATGTGTGTGTGTGTGTGCGAGTGTGTGCGAGTATATTTTAGTAAGGTGTGTCATTGACACTCGCCTGGACAGCGGCTGGCTGGCTGTATGGGTGCGGCATGCAACCTCCCCGGACAGCATCTGCCCGGCTAAGCTCTTAACTTTTTTATTTTTGGCTATTGATTTTCGTCGGCCTGGACGCACGCGATCAAATAAAAAGAGAGGCAACACACACGCATGGCTCGCACCCCACCTTCCGTTTCTCTGGACGTCATCAGCGTCGTCTTGGCGTTGCTCTGGCTAGCTGTGCACTCGCACGTAACGAAAAGGGGCACGAGACGAGCGACTGGGCGAGCTGCTTGCTTTGCAGATGAATGTGCTCCTCGGACAGCCTAAGAGTGAACCAACTAAAGTCGGCTCTCTGACCCTGAGCTACTTTCAGGTTTTGATCTTCAAATCAGCTGGCGAACTTATAAATTATATCTTATATTATTATACTATACTATATAGTATGTTAAGCTATCTCGTACCATAGCAAAATATCTTATTCTATAAGCCAAACTAAGCTTGTTTGCTTCTTAGATACTTTTGCAAGTTCTTTTATATCCCAAAGATACTTTTGTATCTTTTCTATTGCTTTCTTAACGATTTCTGTAGTACTCAATTGTTGTTGAGATACTTTTGCAGCTCAATCTAAACAAGATGCATATTACCAATCACTGTTAAGATAGTTTTCTCTAAACAATTAGATACTTTTGCAGCTTAATTGGAACTTGTCGTATCTTAAAGATTTGCTTGCTTCAAAAATACATTTATAACTTACAGATACATTTGTGTCTTTCAGATACATTTGCAGCTCAAAGATACATTGTCATCTTTAAGTATATCAACTGACACGTTACTCATAGATACTATTGTAACTTGGAGATACTTTTGCATTCTGAAGTTACTTTTGTACTTTGTGTATTCATGAGTATCTTAAAGATACATGGTCAAAATTCATTTGTATCTTTTATAATATACATTTATAGCTTAAAGATACATTTCTGACAGATACATTTGCTTCATAAAGATGCATCCACTGGCATGTTACTTATGGATACTGTTGTATCTTGAAGATACTTTTGTGTCTTGAAGTTACTTTTGTAGATCATATATTAATGAGTATCTTAAAGATACATAGTCAAAGTTAATTTATATCTTACATAATATACATTTATAGCTTAAAGATACAATTCTGTCTGACAGATACATTTCTATCGGACAGATACATTTGCTTCATAAAGATACATCCACTGGCATGTTACTTATAGATACTGTTGCAACTTGAAGCTACTTTTGTATATCATATATTAATGAGTATCTTAAAGATACATATTGAGTACTAATTCAAATCTTGATATCTGTAAGATACATTTACATCTTACAGATTATAAGCATTATTATAAGATTATAAGATATATATAGCTCAAAGATAGTTTTGTATCTCAAACAGAGCCGCAAGCAACTCTTCAATCATGTCGCGATGTCACAAAGATCATGCGCTCAGCCAATCGCATCGAAGATGAAAGATGGAATCGAATAAAAACAGACGCCCAAGATGAAGTCCACGATATGCTGGGGGCTAATGGCTGCTGGCTGCTGGCCCCCAGAGACAGCATAAAATCAAAGCAGATACATTCACAGTCGCAGCCGCAGATACAGATACAAAAACAATGTTGCAGACAGATACAAAGCAAAAGAAACGAAAATGAGCGAGGCAGCAAAAGACGGGGGGCGTGGAGGCGGGAGGCGGCTACGCTGACAGAGATTAATGAAGCACTTATGGGTGAACGAGACGCGCGCGCACACACACACACACACACACACACACACACACGAGCGCAGACAAACGGGCGTCGTCTGCTGGCTGTGTATCTGTGTATGTTTGTATCTGTATCTGGTGGCTGTGCGCTGATCGCGTTGATCATCAGGCAGGCAGCCAGCAGCAATTGCTGTTGTCTTGTTGTTGCTGTTGTTTATTTGCTGTTGCTGAGATTTCGACGCCTACATAGCACACACACACATGCACAATTATGAGCATTGTATCTGTAGCGGCTGCTGCTTTGGCAATGGCTGCAGATACACGCAGTCAGAGCTAAGATCAAGGCAAGCTATTTATAGCAGCAGCTCGCCTCTGTCTCTCTCGCTCGCTCTCTCTCTCTCTCTATCTCTCTCTCTCCCTCTCGCTGTGTGTGTGATGGCGTTTGTAGGAGGAGCCCAGCTACAAAATATATGTATCTTTTAGCCATGCAGATGAGCTGCTAAATCTGTGCTGCAGACCAACTACTCTCGTCTAACTCTTTGGCATTTTTTCACACGCCCACACACACACACACACACACACACACACATCTCACTGAATGTCCAGCCGTTCGCTGCCTTGGCCACCAGTTGGCGGTCATCTTTGCATTTGCATTTTTTCCAACGTATCCGCATCTGCATTCGCCTTCGCCTTCGCATTTGTATCTGCATCTTATATATTTTTTTTTTATTTATTTTTTTTGTGTATCTCCATCTGCGTCTTGTGTAGCTCTTAATTTGCCATTGTCTGGCCGCGAAATTCTGTGAAAAATTCCAGACAGCGATTTTAAGCAGCAATCTTTTAGCCATCCATCGTCTGCCGCAGTTTCTACACTTAAAAAAAATGTTTATCTAAAACTTAACTATTATTACATATTATTTTTAATATATATTATATTTATATATATTATTATTTATTTATATTATATTCTTCAAATACTTCAAATATTTTTGTTAACATGCGAGATAGACTCTTCGGATTTTTTTAAGTGTACCATCTTATGACTGCGTATTTCACCAGCTCGTCGAGTATCTTTCTAAAATGTTCTAAGGTTATCAGATAATTTGAGCAAATTGCTATAAAACAAAAAATTAGATAAAGAAGAGGAAGAAGAACGTTGCTGGAAACCGGAACAGATATTAGATCAACTCTATTGAGATTCTCAGAGACTTTTTATCGCTGTTGAGCTTAAGTTCTGAGTATCTGTATCTGTATCTGTATCTGTATCTGTATCTGTATCTGTATCTGTATCTGTATCTGTATCTGTATCTGTATCTGTATCTGTATCTGTATCTGTATCTGTATCTGTATCTGTATCTGTATCTGTATCTGTATCTGTATCTGTATCTGTATCTGTATCTGTATCTGTATCTGTATCTGTATCTGTATCTGTATCTGTATCTGTATCTGTATCTGTATCTGTATCTGTATCTGTATCTGTATCTGTATCTGTATCTGTATCTGTATCTGTATCTGTATCTGTATCTGTATCTGTATCTGTATCTGTATCTGTATCTGTATCTGTATCTGTATCTGTATCTGTATCTGTATCTGTATCTGTATCTGTATCTGTATCTGTATCTGTATCTGTATCTGTATCTGTATCTGTATCTGTATCTGTATCTAGCTTTATTTATACATATCTTTATATTTCTGTTTATCTCCATCTGTTTCTGTATCAATATCTTCATTTATATATATTTCTTCGCTTACAACTGTAGCTGTACTCAGTTCTATATAAATATATATTTATTTGTGTTTTTATCTTTGTTTGTATCTCCATCTGTAGCTGTATTTGTATTTGTATCTGTAGCTTTGGCTGACAGGGAAGCTTGGAGTCAGCGGACGCGACGCCATTTACAAAGCGACAGCGCAGCCAGCGGGAGGAGTAGCCAAGTTAATGTCTGTCAGCAATGAAATGCCTGGAAGATCATCATCATCATCATGATGTTGATGATGATGATGATGGTGGTGCTGGTGGTGGTGGTGATGTTGATGGTGATGACGACGCAGATGTAGACGCACTGAAAGCAAACGTTACGCTTGGTTAAAGATCATTACCGGCAGCAACAACAGCAGCAGCAACAACAACAACAACAACAATGTATACGACAACGACAGCGACAACAAACGACAACGGGGCGTCGTCAGCATTGCCAAGGGGCAATGAAAAGACCCAGACCAAGACCCAGACCGAGACCCAGAGACAGGGCCAGCGACAGAGAGATATAGAGACAGAGCCCAGACCAAGATATGTACAAGTCAGAAGCGAGCCTGGGCCCAAACGATGACGACCAACAGCATATTTTTATATACCCTGTGCAAGTGCATAAAGGGTATGCGAGAGCTTAAGGAAGAGATATTGAAAAGCATATATCAAGTATTGAAAGAGATATATATCTAAGCTGTTATATTCCTTTTAGTTTAACTCTGAAACTTTAAGAGCTAGATATATAATTTAAGTTATATAGATGATATAAGGCCTGTAGTTGAGGTGACTTATAAGTAGTTCCAGTTCATGCACAGAAATATTCAAAAGAATGAACTGCAAGTTGAATTATGCTGTAGCTTTGACTAGTAAGTATAGGGTAGCTGTTAGTCTATCATTTTATTTTGTTAGCCGTTGCACTTTTAATGGCGTTTTGCCCGATCTGCCGTGGCGCATCCCAAAAGTCAACCAGCTAAAAATAAAATCGGGAAGAGAGTTGAGAGCTGAGAGCCGAGTGTCGACCACAATGGAATTGCAGCTAAGCAAAGCTGCACAGCTGACTGACGTTTACCAACACTGCAAAAGCTGTGCGAGGCGCAGAGAAGGCGGGAGGGGTAGGACTGGTAAATGGTAAATGGAAAAAAATGGGCTGCTGTTGACTGCGTCTCTCAACGGCTCAACGATTTTTGACCAAGAGCAAGAGCAAGAGCAAGAGCAAGAGCAACGTCGACCTCTTGGCGGGCGGCTGCGACGCAGTCAGGCAGATCAGCGCGCACGCCAGAGCCCAAAGACCCAGACTTAACAAATATATGTATATATATAAGGTATATATGTGTGTGGAGGCCCCGCATAGACCCCTATAGGGTTTTGAGTCCCCTGGCACAAGATGACGGATGTTCTCGCTCTCTGCCTGCCATCATTATCTGCAGCTTCTATTTCTCCCTCTCCCTCTCCCTCTCCCTCTCTCACTCTTTCTCTCTTTTCGCTTTAGACTTTATTTTCTGTTTCTCCCATTTCTGTTTCAGAGTCTGGCTCCGTTTTTTTTTTGTTTTACATCAATGATCACTGAACCGTTTACGTTTTTGAACTGTTTCAAGGTCTGCTCCAGTCTGTTTTTTTTTCTGCGTCTTTCGCTTCTTATTTGTATCTCTCATTATATTATTTTTTATATGCTCTGTTAAGAAGTTGAAAAGAAGTATGTTCGATGATAAAATATAATTTTTATTGAATGAAAAATGAGTTATGTAAGAGTAATTTGATCATATTATATATATACCTTATATCTATATGCTAGTCATCAGGAAATGCCTGTCACTTTAATAACTGTAGACTTATAGATAAGTATCTCTAACTGCTCTCTTCCAATTTTCACAGTCAATAAATTTTCTTTGACTTTTCAAAACTTTAAGTAGAGCATTGTGCAGTTGGTTAAACTCGTTTGCTCTGGCTTCTTGTCTTAAGCTCTTGCTTGATTCTGCTCCGTTCATTGTTCCGCTGGAGTTCTGCTGAGCGTGCTCTTCTAATTTCTGTTCAGACGCAGTTGTTGCCAGCCGCCTCTCTTTGCGCTTCTCAGCCTTAAAGCGAAACTTTCTTTCGCATTGGAAAGTGCCATTTGCTGAACCGTGTTAAACTGTGCTAAGCGACGATCCAAAGTGCAGTTGTGGCCGCCTTTTCTGATCGATTAGCGGTCCGATGGGTGGGTGGATCCATTGACCACTCGCTGCGGTGGGTGGCTGCTGGCAAAGCGGTGTGGCAAGTGCAGCAGCGGCAGCTGCCACATGCAGCGGCAACGGCAGCTGCCACCAGCCACAGTTAGTTACCCCCGCAATGTTGCTGTTACAATTGTTGTTGTTGTTGCGGCAGGTGTTGCAACATCGTCGCCCCTGCTGCCACTACCTCTTCCTCTTGCCCTGTCTCAGTTCCCTCTCCGGACTCGTGCTCATATTTGTTATAATAGCTTGTCTCCCCTCGCCCGCCTTTTCGGACTGCGACGTCTT
Organism: Drosophila gaucha; assembly: GCA_035045545.1. Classification (NCBI taxonomy): domain Eukaryota; kingdom Metazoa; phylum Arthropoda; class Insecta; order Diptera; family Drosophilidae; genus Drosophila; species Drosophila gaucha. The sequence goes on from JAWNOY010000011.1 coordinate 788,355, forward strand.
CGTCTCACGTGCATTTTTACATGGCATGCGATCACGAATTTAATGAGCGGCAACGTAATTGCTTCTTAATGGAAATTGGGCAAAAGGAAACTCGCAATGAAAATGAAAATGAAAACGAAAATGAGCAGGAAAATGCGAAAGGCAACTGTGTTAGCCCGTAGACAAAACGATCTAACGACAATTCCACAAAGAATTTTGCGGCAAAACTGAAAGTGAAGAACCAGCCCAAGCGCTTAGGAAGAAATATTCAAAATTTTACTATGCACAGTTAATATACCTAGAGAAATGTGGAGAAAAGTTTAGTTTTTGTAGAATTTATCCTCAAAGTAAGCCAGACGGTTAAGCTCATGGTAAGGCTCATGGAAATCCACTTGATGAAAACTCAGCTAACATCGTGGTAAGCCTCATGAAAAGCCTCATGGTAAAGCTCATGATAAGCCTCATGGTAAAGCTCATGGTAAAGCTCATGGTAAGCCTCATGGAAATCAGCTTGATGAACTTGACCTAACATCGTGGTAAGCCTCATGGTAAAGCTCATGATAAGCCTCATGGTAAAGCTCATGGTAAAGCTCATGGTAAGCCTTATGGAAATCAGCTTGATGAACTTCAGCTAACATCGTGGTGAGCTTAATGATAAGCCTCATGGTAAAGCTCATGATAAGCCTCACAGAAAGCTACTTAATGAACTTCAGCTAACATCGTGGTGAGCTTGGTGATAAGACTCATGATAAAGCTCATGGAAAAGCTCATGGAAAAGCTCATGGTAAGCCTCATGGTAAAGCTCATGGTAAAGCTCATGGTAAGCCTCCTCAGAAGTCTCATGGCAAACCTGCTGAAAATGTTATCTACTGCTCTGCTATTAGACTAACGTCTGTCTACCTTAGAGTAACCTTCATGGTAACCTTCTTGGGAAACCTAATGTCAAGGCTACTGGTAAAGCTCATTTAGTGTTTTCTTCTGCTTTGCTGTTAAGCGCAGTGAATGTGATAAACCATAAAAATTGGCTCAATTTTGGCTAGGGGCATACTCATGGTAAACCTCCTCGGAAGTCTCATGCCAAATCTATTGTTCTGCTATTGGACTAATGTCTAGAGCAAAAATTGGTTCAGTTTCGTGATTGTGTAATCTTAGGGTATCCTTCATGGTAACCTTCATGCTAAACCTTATGTTAAAGCTACTGGTAAAGCTCATTTAATGTTTTTTTCTGCTCTGCTGTTAAGCGAACTGAATCTACCATAAAAATTGGTTCAATTTTGGCATCCTCATGGTAAAGCTCTTGTTAACAGATAAATATAAATAAATGGATTAAAGGAAATGTCTTGAAAATTGATACAGTTTTGCCAAAGCGAAAGCTTATGATAATAAAGCTTTAGGTTAAAGTTCATGGTGAAGCTCATGTTAAATCTCATGTCAAGTCACCTACTATAAATTTTCATTCGCTTTGCCTCTGAGTTAAGTAAATTATAGAAAATAAATCAAATTGCGACTGTTTGAGCTCTGAGAAAATGCATTGAGAACTTTTGATGAACTATATCTTGTAGGCAAGAACACGCCATTGAAATACGAGTGTTTGTGCCCCTTTGTTTTCGCTCAACTCATTCGCACTTGAGCATTACGCAAGATGTGGTACATGTGGCATATAAGAGACTTGTATAACTCGGCTATTTGTGTGGAGGAAAACAAAACATTTTGCAAAGACAAAGACTGTGGGGGATGGGGGATGGGGGATCGGGTGCTAAAAAGTGCCAGAGTCGTGTGGGGCACACATAATGTGGCACGTAGCCGCAGATAAGTTCGAAAATTGGGTAACTATTCTAAATGGCGAAAGAGAGAGGGAGAGGGATAGAGAGAGAGAGAGGGAGAGAGAGAGAGAGAGGTTTGGGGCGTGTTCTAATTACGTGTCTGGCTGCAGAGGCTGCAAGCGAAATGCAGACTGAGCTCGGGTGGTTAGGGTGTGCGTGGCAGCAGGGGTACTCAGAATGTGCACGACTGCTATTCTTTTGAACGCACGTAAGCCAAAAACGAGCCTGCAAGTCATGAGATACATTACAATGGCCCGATTACAATCGAGACTTGAGATACACACATCTATATATATATATATATATATTGACAATCGATCGCTTATCGGCACTCAGTTGGGATTACAAACTTCAAATGCCTAATATATGGCATGTGTAGGGTAAACATATATACTATATAAAATAGTTGAGCTCGTGCTATTGCGATAAGCAGAGTGCAGCATGCCTCTGCCAGGGGCGTAGCGATAGAGAGAGGGAGAGAGAGGGGGCGTGAGGGGATCAAAAGAGGGTTCGTTGCAAAACATTGAAAATTGAATTTGAACACGTCTTCCTGTTTTGACCAATTACGTAATGCCTTAAAGCTGACGTGCGGCAGCCGAGTTTCAGATAACTCGCAACTGAAACAGCTTACTAAGAGTGCTCCAGCTGGCAGTGCTTGACTAGAAGATACTTTAAAGTAGTATGAAAAGGAAAATTATTTTAATCTGTATTGATCTAACGGGAAGTTATATACAAAATTTTATGTAACTAGCTTTTACAGTCTTCGAGTTATATATCTTTATCTTCGGATATATCTTTATCGACTTAGTTTTTCATCCTGATCAGAAATATATATATTCTTATTGACATTATAATTGATAGCTTCTGCTTGTTACATACATATGCTCACAGCCAATATACCCTTTTTAACTATTCACAATAGATTCAGTTAACACTACAAATAAAACTACTTCGAATTAGATTCCAATTGGACATCAATGCAATGGGATTGACAAATGAAGCTAGTTAAGTAAACAGCTATCTCTCTCTCTTTCTCTCTCTGTCTTTCCTTATAATGGCAGCTTAAGTGGAACACAGCAGGCGGACAGTCTGCGAGATTAGACTGTTATGCTAATACGTCTGTATCTATATGTATGTATTTGCCCCACTGTAGGCGCCTTGGCTGAGTTAACGGTAATGTTATCAGCAAACAGTTTCATTGATTACACACACACACACATACACATGCACACGAATCTTGCGCAAGATGTGCGTCCAGCTGAAAAAGTACAGTTGCGTTCGTTGCAGCACACAGACCCTAGAACATACCCTAACCTTACTCGATTCAAATCATCTGAAAACTGAAACCGAAATCAATATGGAAACGAATACGCTAACAGAAAGTACTTTAACTATGTCATGTGAAACCTGATTGATTAATCGATTGATCGATTGATTGACTGATTGAAGCACTGCTCAAGTAGTTAGAGGAAGGTTTACTGTAGTTGCCATCAGTTTTGTAAGTGTATGTTAAGTCGGTGAGTTCTATCTGCAAGTGGAGAGTGTTAAGTTATTCTACATTAAGCTTCAGCCTCTCTATTCGATTCTCATTTGACAAAAAATAGTTATTTCCTTTGAAAAGAGCATTCAATGTTCTCATAGAGGAAGCTTTGCTGTAGTTGTCTTCAGTTTCGTAAGCGTATGTAATTATTTTTGCTGTCAGCATTAAACTTCCGCCTCTCTATGCGATTCTCATTTGCTAAAAAATAGGTATTTTGCAGAGTCTTTCCCTTGCTAAGAGCATTCATAAAGGAAGCTTTACTGTAGTTGTCTTCAGTTTCGTAAGCGTATGTAATTATTTTTGCAGTCAGCATTAAGCTTCCGCCTCTCTATGCGATTCTCATGGCCAGAGTCTTTCTCTAAGTGAGAGCATTCAAAGTTCGCATTGCCTCGCTGGGCTCGTATTCCTCTCAATTCTATAGACCCGCGCCTGTCTGATAAATAATCGTGTGTTTGTTTCTATAATTGCGCCTATCACAAGTTGCCATAAAAAAAGAAGAAAAAGAAAAAATAAACTAAATATCAAAATATCAAATACCAGAAGCCAATGGAACAGCAGCTGAGAAATCACACCTCAAGCTTAGTCTGTGTGCGTGTGTGTGTGTGTGTGTGTGTGTGTGTGGTGGGTGCACTGCCACACCCAGCCCCTCCGCCAGCAACAACGGCAGCAACAGTTGCTGCGCAGCTTCGCTAATCTTGTGACTCGGCGGGGGCGTTGGCGAGGGAGGGGGCCCAGTCAGCAGGTATTCGACAGTCGATTAGATAAGCGCCGCACATCAAAGGCGACAGAACGATGGAGCAACTGCAATAACAACAACAAGCAAGAGCAAGAGAGTTATAGACTAAGAAATACCCTGAGCGGCGTCTAAGCAGACTTAACTAAGTTAACTAAGCTTAATGGACAGGTATTTAAAAAAAAAAATTCCTTGTCCTTATGAATCTTATGAGAAGCAGTCTACAAAATTTCATGTCTCTAGCTCTTAAAGTCCTCGAGTTATGCTCAAAAATGAAGAGCTAAAATCAATTTTTAGGAGTAAGTGAAACAAAATTAAAGATAATTTAAGATAAGATCTGCTTCAGTTGTTCTTGGTGGAGTTAGCGAAGACTTAATTTGTGTGTTACATACACTTGCCCATAACCAATATACCCTGCTTACTCACGCTCTTTGGCTACAGGGTATGTCTGGCAGCAGCAGCAGCCGTTCAATCATTTGCTGGATGATAAGCGACAAAGGAGCCACGCAAAAGCTGACCAAAGAGAGTTGACCCCCTCCCTCGCCTTCTGCCCCTCCCAGTACCCCCTCCTCACCCTTCTCACCTGCATTTTGGCAGCGACAAAGCAAATGAAAAGTGAAGCAAGCAGCAACAATTGCTCATGGCTGTTGCTGCTGTTGTTACGCGACAGAAGCAGCAGCAGCAGCAGCTACACGTACTTGCAGATACAGACACACACACACACAGAGATACACACACACACATACACAGACAGGCATATTTTTAACTATTTATGGTTATTGCGCGTCGTTAGCGTGCTTTATTTTTGAAATAGACCAAAAAGAGCGACGCCAACGACGACGACGACGACGACGACGGCGACGTCTACGTAACAGGCAATGGAAATTGGGAAAATTTGTGAAAATGGCAAATGAAAGTCGAGGAAATTGTATAGTGCAGCAATTAGGCAAGCGCCAGGGTCAAGGACGAAACAGCGGAAGGGCGCGAGAGCCAGAGAGCGATAGGCTTAAAGAGGAACTTCAGTGTAGTTGAAAGAGTTAATAAGAATAAGGTATTCCCGTTATGATATATGAAAAGAGTATGAGAGAAAGATGTGGAGAGAAAAAGAGGTATAGAAGAAGAGCGATTGTTATGCTCTTGATTAATCGATAAGGTGTGTATACCTATCGATAACCAGCAATAATCGATAAGACTTAAGTATATTTATACAGTATGAGTATCGATTACTGTTATCGATAAATGACGATGATTGAAGTGCGTATTCAACCCACTACTATATTCAACAGATAGCTGATAACTATGATCTCAAAAGCGAATTTGAGTTATCGATTAATGTTATCGATAACAAGCAACTATTGTTATCAATATTACTACAATAATATGTATTTAATGTAAGTACTACTGATGGTTGATAACTATAATCTTAAAAATTAATTGGGCAATTATCGATAATTGTTATCGATAACAAGCAACTATTGCTATCAATAGAAATACGTCTATTATTAAAATTTATCTTAAGAAGTTGTATAATCAAAAAAGAACTTGATATTCATAATCGATTATTGTTGTCGGTCGCTAGCAGATAATTGTTATCGATAACAAGCAACTATTGCTGTTGATAAAAATAAATAATTAATACAATTTATCTTAAGAAATTATATAATCAAAAAAATAACTTAACATTGATGATCGATTATTGTTATCGGTCGCTAACAGCTATTGCTGTCGATTAATTTGAGGAGAATGTTTAGAAATTTGATATACTTTCATGCACATGCTCCATTTTTCAACTGATTACTTAAACATATGTATATTTGGTTTATTTATATTTTTTGAGTCAACTATTTCCCACTATAATCAACTTTCCCTACAGCTTCATTATAATCCAGCCCAACAGCAACAACATTATCATCCCAACGTTTTAGAACCAGCTCAAAAACTTTTAAAAGAGAAAAAAGTGAAAAAGAAGAAGAAGAAAAACACGAAAATCGGGCGAAAAAACAATGAAAAAGAAAATGTCACTGATAGTTAATTAAAAAACAATTTAAACAAATTAGAGTTGAAGATGGAGACAGACATAAACAACACGAATAAAACAAGTGACAACAACAACAAAAAGTAAGAGAAAGAGAAAGAGAACAAAAGATGACTACGAAAATAATATGTAAAACGTATTAACAAAACGCAAAACGCAAAAAGCCGTAAAGCTGGCGACGAAAATTTAACAAATTTTCCAAAAAAAAAAAAAACAAAACAACCAGCAGCAACAACAACAACAACAACAACGAGAACAACCAAAAGCCGCCACACGCTCATTACAATTCAATTGAAGTAGCGACAGCGACGCTGGCGTTGACGTCAACGACAAACTCACGACGACGACGCGTCGCGAGGCACGGACGCGTTCAACGACTTTGCCGAAGAAAACCCAAACAGCAGCAGCAGCAGCAGCAACAACAACAACAGCAACTCAGGTGTAATCAAAGCGCATAGTCAGCCGCCGCAGCAGCAGCAGAGAGCGCGAGAGAGCGCACGTCGCACAACGCACACTAGCGCACACAGCTCACACAGATAAGCCACATAGATACAGCGCTGAGAGCAGGCGCGAGAGCCAGCCCGTGCACATGCATGAGAGCGACTGCGCTGCTGGCGTCAACGACGTCGACGTCGCATCTTGCGCAGCAGGAATGCTGATAAATTGCCGCCTGGCAATTGGGCAAAGCGAGCGACGCTGACGTCGCAGCTGCTGCTGCTGCCGCTGCTGCTGTTTCCTTCTCATTTCGTTTTGCTTCTGCCTCCTTTGGCCGTTGAGATTTGTTCTCTGGGTATGTGGCAGCAAAGCCTGCTGTGTGTCTCTCTTTGTGTGTGTGTGTGTGCTTGTGTGTACGTGTGAGAGCCAACCACAGCAGCCTCTCGGCTGCTGCTATCTCTGTCTCGGCGGCTGCTGCTGCGCAGGACCGACCATTTACAGCGTTATGTGCTATATGTGTGCCTGTGTGTGTATACATCTCTGCTTGCGCCGCGTGACTTGCGTTTTTGTGATTCGTTTGCTCTTTGGCGCTGCTCTTGGCCTCTGCTCTCGGCCGCTGCTCTGTTCAGCTCTGCGCATTGATTTTTCTGCCCGGCCAGATACACAGCATAATGTGCGATTAGTCATTGCTCATGTTTGTCTATGTGTGTGTATATATACACAATTGTATTCATGTTTGTGTATGTACATATGTATGTGTGTGTGTGTGTGTGTATGTAACGCACACGCCCGCATTTAGTCAACGAACCACAAAACAGCCGCAGCCGCAGCCGCAGCTGCAGATACATTTTATCGATTTTGTTCTTGTTGTAGTTGTTGCTGCATCCAGCAGCAGGTTGTTGTTGTTGTTGTTGCCAGATGAAATCATGCGGGCGGCCAACTGGCCAATGACAACAGCAGCAGCAGCAGCAGCAACAGCAACAACACCCGCAGTGATGGGCTGTTTTTTTTTTGTTTGTTTTTGAGGGGGTGGGGTGGGGTTTGGGTGCTGCCTCATCCACCCCTATGTCAACTAGACCCCCAGCACCCCCTGCTCACCTGCACAGCCCGATGTTTTGGTTTGTTATGTACAATTCTCATGGTTTTCGTTGCCAGGCAACACTTGTGTATCTGTATCTGCAAGATACACACACACACACACACAGACACAGACACACGCACACAGATAGAGCGCGCTATTGAAGCAACCCCCAGACTAAACGATGTTATCCCCATTTTGGTGCACCCACCCATCCTCTTTTGCCATTTGTTGTTGCTTTTGCTTTTGTTACTCTTCTTCAGTTGGTCAGGCTGTGCGCGGTGGGGGAAAGAGATAGAGATAGAGATAGATATAGAGATTGGCAGAGAGGATGAGGGAGACACCAAATTATACACTAAGCAACATAAAGTTGGCTCCATTTGCAGTTGATGTGTTGCCTATATAAAAGATGTTTTCAAACCTTCGATATCTTAGCTATAACATAATGAAGATCTACAGTACTCACTCGCAACAAGGAACTCAACGGCTTAAAGTTTCAAAAAAGTTCTCATATCAAAGTGCAGTATAGTACATAGTATATAGTATAATAGTACATAATATATAGTATAATAGTACATAATATATAGTATATAGTATATATGTACATATAAATACTTTTTCAGTGACAACAAATAAATTTCGCTCAGTGTTCAAACAATAATTTCAAAATATCGTGAAATTTCAAAATTTATAATGCCAATATTTTAAAATTTCCCAAAATACCAAATTTTCTTTCAATTCTAACCGATTTTTTCTTTCAGTGTAATATTTTGTAGGCCTTTATCAAAATTTATTTGTAGCATATGTAATATTTAAGATCTGTATATATACATTTTGCATGCTTAGTAGACTTTTTGCTCAGTGTATGAATGAAATACAAGGATTCTCTTATAATATATACATATACAATATATATACAAATATGTATGCAAAGAAATGTATATATATTTCAAATATATACATACTATGTATATTCATAAATACTAACTCAACTTTGTCGGACAGTGTACAATCAATATAGATACAGGCCAAAGCAGATATGATGGACAGTTGGGGTTGCGATGTGGGTCCGTCTCTTGAGGCAGTGCTTATAAATTATGCGTGAGCTTTTTATTGATTCAGGATAACGGAATTGTCACAACGATGGACGCGCCAAGGGGCGGTGGGCGTGGCTGAATAAGAAGCAATGCTTAATGTGCCAACAATTGGACAATTACATAATGAGTTTAACTGGAAACAATTTACGAGCCAAATGCCTGGACAGAAGCATGTTACACACATACACATGCACACACGCACACACAAATACACCTATACACCCACCCACACACATGAGAGTTATCGATAACGTCATTTGGCCAAGTAAACGAGACGAAAAATGTAAGAGAGAGACAGAGAGATATGGCTGTATATACATATACATATGTATATAGTGTAGGAGAGAGAGGGAGATAGAGGCAAATAGGTGGGCTTATTTAGGCACTGATACCGCCTAAATACGTAGAGCTCCCCGCTTTCCAGTGATTCATGCTCTGAGTCACAGGAAGTGTGATCCCCAAAATGTGATCAGCCCAAGATATATACATATATATATAGCGGAAAGGTATATATATATATATATATTTTGGCGATATCACGCGCTGCGACTCGATTCGCTCGATGGGCTTAAAAATCGTTTACAGCGTCTTTAGGGCTAAGGCCCGACACAGACAAAAAGCTAGAGATACTTTTATTTTTTTTCGGGCTTTGCAAGGCTCAACTCTTGGCGACGACAATGGCTCCACCTCTGTGCGTGTGTGTATGTGTGTGTGTGTGCCATGTAAGTGTATTACAAATAGTGAAATACTGAAATGCTATTGCCTATCTTGGTCACCGTAATATCTGTTATCTCGGCGGGGCCAATAGATCGATAGATCGTGTTCGCTTTATGACTGCAGCTGCCTCTTACAAGCACACAGATAATCGTTCATTACACTGCGCCAAATTGAGCTTGACTTGTGACAAGAATTCTAAACAAGGAATACTTTTCTTAAATTTCGATTTTGCTTTGACCAAAACTTTTAATTCGATATTTATCGATCTTTCAAATATCTATATATATCTTTATCTTTAGTTATGTGTATTTAACGACTTACCAATGTTTTCATGCGTGGATAAATCGATAATTTTCAATAGAATATACTGTTCTTGATGTGAATATTTGAATATTTACTAATATCGATATTTATCGATTTCACAAGTTTATTTTCATATTGTCTTTAGTTATGGGTATTTATTGACTTACCTTAACTTACTTAATATGTCCATGTGTGGATAAATCGATCATTTTTGATGGAATATACTGTTATTGACATGGGCCTTTGAATATTTACTAACATCGATATTTATCGATTCTTTAAGTATCCATATCAGTATTTATCGACTTACTGATATGTCCACGCGTGGATGAATCGATAATTTTTAATAAAATATGATATTCACATGGGCATTTGAATATCTACTGATATCGATATTTATCGATTTTTCAAGTATTCACATATCTTTATCTTTAGTTATGGTTATTTATTTACTGATATCGATATTTATCGATTTTGAAAAATAAGTTCTCATATATTTTTAATTATCGATTTAAGGAAATACATGTGGCTTTTTATTGATTTAGGCTTTTGATATTTACAGATATGAAGAAATCGAAAGTTATCGATAATTATTGATAGATTTTCTGTTGTTTGGATATTTCGTAAATATGAGCAAATATGAGCAAATGAACAAATATGCTAACTTGGGCTCAGCAAAACTGCAAGATAGCCCATCTCTAACTATCATTGAATATCTCTCAGTTTTTTCTTGCAGTGTAGCCATATAAGCTCGTATAAACAAGTGGGAAATAGTGCGGGCGTCATAAAATTGGCAAAAGGCGGAGCGCGGAGAGAGGAAGACAGACGCAATGGCAGAGTGCATTAGAAATTGTTTATACAACGATCCTCATATATCTTGGCCATATAATCGGGCACGTGACACGATTTTGCAGGCCAATCAATTGGGCGCTACGCTTCTTAAGAAAAGCAAAAACAAAACTCGAGCCAAATAAAATGTGAACCAATGTGGCAATGCGTCCCCAACAATAAAGATAAAACCAAGGGGACGGAATCCAGAATCGGACCAAACGCGACCCGAATGCTACGTCCCAATGCAGTTCCAGATAGGAACTACCCTCATAGAGGTATATGTACATATTATATATCGTTATATGGGGTCTAAAGTGCGCGGGCCCAGTCAATAGATCATTCATAGAGATCTGCACTCGCTGCCTCCAAGGCGAACTAAGGGGGTGGGTCCAAGGCGGCAAAATTATGGAACTTCAAGCGTATTTGGAGCCACAGCCCCCCAGACTTATCGCTAATGATGATGGATCGTGAATTTGAGATGATCGATGATTTTGCCAGGCGATAAGCGTAACGAAAAATCGCCCGACGTGCACTGAAACAGGGGGCCAAATAGAGCGGGGTTACGTGTGTGTGCTCTTGAGATTTAAGCCGACGATGACGAGGAGGCGGCGCAGTTGGGGGAGGAGCGAGGCGATGTTGATGATGACTGCGTCGCCTGATATCAGGGCCAGTTGGAATTTGTTGTTGTTCTGTTTTTCGGTGTGTTTAATAATAATTTGATATAGATATACACTTGGCTAAGGGTATTACGAATATGCCATGAAATATGTAGTGCTTGAGTATGGAATATGTTTGGTATAAAACACTAGGGTATATTTGGTATATACACAAACATATATATTGCTGAGGTTTTCTTGAAACTATGTTGGAAAATCTTCCATGAATCGGATTAATATATCAGTATATCAGGAACTATCGAAACTATCAGAAATTAAGCTTATTGAATGAAAGAGCTTTTATGTTTTTGTATATATTCAAATCAAAGAAAAGACTTAATATACTATTTATTTGAGCATACTTTTATATAATAATATATCTATATATCGCGTACATAATATCATATATAACCTATCGAATCCTATATATCGCTTACTTACTTACTTATTATCGTATTATTGTATCCAAGTTTTTTCTTTGTCAGAGAACTATCTATTCAATATCTGAATGTTTCTTCAACTTAATCAAATCAATTATATATACAATAAATATCGAACTATCGATAAGTGATCTCTTCGAATTTGCAAGAAAAAACTGATTAATATGAATATATCTGATATAATAAAGTAGTAGTTGTAATAGTATCTATATATAGTAATATAATAGTATCTGTTATACAAATTTCTTTTATACAAATTTCCGTTATACAAATTTCTGTTACACATATTTCTGTCATACAAATTTCTGTTATACAAATTTCTGTTATACAAGTAACTCTTACAAATATCTGTTATATAAATTTCTGTTATACAAGTTTCTGTTATCCACTTTCTGTTATACTAATTTCGGTTATACAAGTTTCTGTTATACAAGTTTCCGTTATACAAATTTCTGTTATACGTTTCTTATATATATATCTGTCAGAGCATTCAATATTCTATACTATACATATGTTTTCTTTATTGTTATTTTTTAATATATTTTGTGTGGCTTTTCTTTAAGAATCAAATTGAATCGCGTCAACCAGAGACGTTTGCTCACCCGTTATCTATTTATTCTTGATAATGTTACCTACTTACATAAACACACACACACACACACTCACATAGAGGTGTGCTTCGACTTTGGCTTATTGCCCGATGTTCGATACGATTTGACTTTTGTTTTATATTGTTATTGCCACAGCTATGTCTCTCGCTCTCTCTCTCTCTCTCTCCCACACTCTCTATGTATGCCAGATCGAGATCAGAGCTGGGTAGTTCGTTGATATCGTAAATCGTAAATTCCATTTCGTAAGCACTAAGCAAGCTGAAAAGCTGAAAGTTCTCCGCATGATTAGAGTAAATACTATTTTTAGCTGCATTTGTTAATTTGTCTATCGCAGTTTCCGCTGGCTTCCGATTTCCTCTTTAGATTCCCAAATTTCATTTCCTCTTTAATTTGTCTTCTATTATTTGACTATCTTAAGCTTTAAGAGGTATTTACTTTTCTCCTTAATGCTATTTCTCTTCTGCAAGCTCTCTTCTGTAAGCGCTCTCTCTCTCTCCCTACCCCTTTTTCCGTTTGATCTCGTAGTCCCTCTTTCTCTATCCATCTCTCTCTCTCTATATATATCTATCTATATGTCTATCTGTCTCTCCATCTCTCCCCATCTTTCTCTCTATCGGTCTATATATATGTATATATTTTTCTCTTTCTTTCTCTCTATATATCTCTCACACTCTCACTCTAACTTTTTCTCTCCCTTATCTTTTATCTCTATCTTTTCTCACTCTATTTCTTTCTCGCTCTATTTCTTTCTTACTTTATCTCACTTTCACTGTTACAATCTGTAACTCTCTCTCTCTCCTCTTTTAACTCTCTTTCTCCCTCTCTCTCTCTCCCTCTACCTCTTTCACTAACTCTCAATTTCTCTCTCTCTCTCTATCTCTATCTCTAACTCTATCTCAAACTCTCTCTCTCTCTCTCTATCTCTATCTCTAACTCTCTTTCTAAATCTCTTTTTATCTCTCTCTCCTCCTCTCACTTTCTTCCCTTCTCTATTTTGCTGTTCCTTTATCTCTCTTCTCATTCTTTCTCACTTTCTGTTTCCCCTTCTTCTTGTATACTCTCTTCTTTTCCTTTTCTTGCCGCATCTTTAACTGTTTTCATGCTATTATCTTCAATTCCTTTCTGCTCTTATCCTTTCTTTACTCCCGTTTTCTCAGTCTCATTCTCTCATACTCTTCCGCTCCCAGTTACAGAGTCCGCTCTGTCAGCTTTAATGCTTACCTAGCAGTCTCCTCTTTTGCCCACCTTACTCCCCATCTCAAACCACAATGCCCCATCCAACCTTTCTCCCTCTCTCTCTCTCTCTCTCTCTCTTTCTGCTTACCCTCTGTAATTTTCTCATCAGCTTGTTTGCTTAGTCTACGTTTACGTTGAGCTCAATTTTGCGCCCCACGGCAAATCGTGTGACCCAGCTCCCTCCTCCCGCTCCTCCTGCTGCCCCTCTTCCTTCTCATCCAGACCGTTTCCTAGTCAGGGCTCGTGCTGTGCGGTTGGCGGCTCTAACGGTTCGGATCGAACCACCGAGCACCACCGGGAACCACCCTCGCACATAGCCACAAACTGATTGAATATTCATGTGTTTGTTGTGTGTGTACCAAATAGTCATGGCAACTATCTTTATTTTTTATGTATCCGTATCTCTATCTGTATCTGTATCTACACACATGTCTCTCTTTCTCTCTCTCTCTGTGTGTGTGGGTGTGTGTGCGCATTCCCTTGCGCTAGGGACAACACATCAGGAAACAACAGCAAACACGCGCTCTTAAATGCATCTGCGTGCGTTTTTTTACCCGTCCGATTGCATTTGCAGCGCTTTTTGGCTTTGATCAAATATGCATATACCCTGTGAATTCAGAATTTATAGGTTAAAGCATATATCAATTTCAGAGTTGATCCCTTGTGCATATCTCAAGGATTCGTAGCTTTTGATACAGTAAAACTATTTGTTTATCTATACACTTGAGAAATATTTGACTTTGTGAATATCTATAACTAAAAACCCTTTAACTTCAATGATTTTTTTTGAAATTAGGCGTATACACGCTCTTTAGTGATATTTCAAGATTTCTAAAGTCTTAAAGCGTTTGCGCAACAATTAAAAATTGTATTGATATTTCAAATTTTATAATTATAAAATCTGCAAAGTGTGTCTTTCCTATAGGGCAACTGCTTGTCGTGCATGCCTGCCTAGAGCTAACTATTATTATACTTTTTATCAGGCAACTAAAATATTTGCTTGGAAAATAAGGCAGAGAGTTGAAGCTCGAGTCCCAGTTGCCTCAGAGGAAGTGGAAGTGCGGAAAAAAGGGCGCATGCAGCCGGCTAAAAGGAGGAGGAGGAGGAGGAGGAGTAGGAACAGTGTGGTTGTGGCTGCTGTTGGTGGTTGTCTCTGTGTCCCTATATATATATATATATTCAAATGTAACCGAAACTCGGAACTCACAGCCGAGCATACGAATATCCGCTGTATCTTTTATTTGAACTGATTAAATTGTTGACACAGCGACGATTGATGACAACGATGACGACGACAGAGATGCCCTTCGAGACCAGCACACACACACACACACACACCTTTTTTTTGTCGATTGTCGTTGTCACTTTGCGAGGTAATCAATACCCAAATGCCACGCAACGCACCTCTGTTTGCACTCAGATGAGTTTTTGTTTTCGTTTTTGGGTTTTTTTTTTGGGGCTTGCACATTGGCAACTTGTCTTGCTGTTTTATGGAGTTCTACTTAAAGCTAGGGTAACTGTAGGTGTTCCTCCTAGAATCTTATTTGATATGATCCATTTTCACTAAGCTTTGTCTATCTTCTTATACAGCTTGGAAATATATAATTCTAGACTTGATTACATATTCTTCCTTCCTTTTTTCTGTTTTTTTTTCAGTATTTTTCTTTCAAACTTCGTCCTGAATACATCTTTTACACATAATTTCTTTCTCTTTTCTGGTACAACATCTTATCTTGAAGCCCCAGACTTGATTCCATCTTCCTATCTTGCTTTTTCCATCCTTCCTTCCTTCCTTTTATCGTCTCATGTCGGTTTCCTATTTTCAGTTTCATTCTTGAAGCCCCAGACTTTATATCATCTTCCTAACTTTCTTTTTCCATTCCTCCTTCCTTCCTTTTATCATTTGATGTCGGATTTCTATATTCAGATTCAGTCTTGGGTTCAAAAGACTTGATTTCATATTCGTCCTTCCTTTTCATTTCCTTCCTTTTTTCAGTACATATGATTTCATATTCCAACTGCAATTTAATCTCTTTTCTTATTCAACATTTAAGCTTAACTTATATCGAACTTATATTTCTGTCTTTTAACTAACTCAAAAACTTTTTAGATTATAGATAAGAAGAACATCTAGAACTTTAGACTAGTCTTAGCTTCTCTAGACTGTCTAAATCTGAGACGTTAGTATTTCAATAAGAAAGAGTGCGAAATTCATTCTTTACTCAATCGAAAGATTCTCAAAAAAAGAAAGATACCCTGTACTAAGCGCAACTGTGGGCCTGACAACTTTGTCTTTGCTACCTTATGATATTTTGTTTTTATTCTACATAAATTTTGAAGTCTCTTTCCAAGTTTAGTTTCCCATACAACAGCTTGAAGAACTCTAGAAAGCTGCCTATTTATAGATAAGTATATTTAGCTGAAGCCAGCTGAAGGACTGAGTCCTTATAATTATAGAGGCAACTGCGTTTTATAGTTCAACAAACTGAACAGCAGCAGCAGCAGGGAGCATTGATCCTTTGCCTAGCTATAAGGCAGACAGACTGGCCGGCAGGTCCTGCGTCCTGCGTCCTGTGGCAGCAGTTGAATGAACGCTGCAACTGAAACAATGAGGGATGGAGTCGATGATGGCAACAGCAGCTTCTTCCGCTGCTTGACCCCTCGCCCCCTCCTCCTACCTGTTTGTACCTGTTTCTTTTTTTGCCCTCGCTCCGTTTCGGCTGTTTTTTTTTTCTTCTCTGCTCTGTGACGTTGGACACACGTTTTGCATTACACTCGAGCGCACACAGAGAAGTCTGAAGTCTGAAGTCTGAAGAGCAACCCTTGGCTAGAGACAATTGGCTGCAGTTGCAGCAAGGTGCATCCTTGTGCAGCAGGATGATCATCATGATGAGCATCGGGGCATCATCATTAGGCGCTGCACCTGTCATTGCGGTAGCCGCGGCCAGCCTGGCCAACAAAGATCAAGCGTCAACGGATCATTGTCTGGCATCAAATTACGCTGGCCCAGTCCCTGTTGGCAGGTCCTGGAGCCAGCCAGCCCCTGACACATTTCACAGAATCGTAGAGGGTAGGACGACCCGACCAGAGGGGCCGTTGGATAAAAGTGTTTAATCAAGTGGAAGGCGGCAGTTAAACTGGGACAGCAGGAGAAGCAGTTGCAGTCGCAGTCGCTGGCAACTCCTTCTGCGACAGTTTCAGTTCCAGTTGGAACAGTCTCTCCCCCCCCACCCCCTTCCCCTTGGCCTGCCCAGCCTTGTCCTGCTCACATTTCGTAACCTGAGACCCGCATCGGAAGTCGGAAACGTTGCGTTCTTGTAATGCTTGATTGGACTTTGCACTTGGATGCCAACGGACAACGGAGAACGGACAATGCTGAAAGGACGACTGGTTCCTCTTTCGGAACGGTCAGGGAAGCTTTACAAGGCGCATATCCCATATCATACGCCAGCTGAGGCTGCTCTCCAGACAGAGCCCCCCAGCTTTACAACATTTGTCAAACATTTACACGCGAAACGGAGAAGTCTAGCTCAATCAATGATTGACTGACAGTTGATTGAGGATCAAATAAGACCTAAGCAGTTAGACTAGATATTATGTAGAATTCTATCCGTTATTAATTGAAACTTTCTTTGCTTAACATCCTGAGAGTAAAGTATCCAAAGTCTATTCAAACTCTATAAAAATTGCTGTGAGTTTGTTAGAATATAGCTCAATCAATGATTGACTGAGAGACAGATCAAATTGTAAGACCTAAGCAGTTAGACTAGGTATCCATCCGTTATTAATTGATACTTGCTTTGCTTAACATCCTAAGAGCTATAAAGTCTATAAAAGGCTATTCAAACTCTATAAAAATTGCTGTGAGTTTAGTTAGAATATGGCTTAATCAATGATTGACTGACTGACAGTAGTCTGATTGCTGATTGAGGATCAAATTGAAAGATCTAAGCAGCTAGACTAGACATTATGTGGAATTCTATCCGCAATTCCTTGAAACCTTCTTTGCTTAACATCCCTAGAGCTATAATCCAAAGACTATTCAAACTCTATCAATCTCTACAAGCTTTGCAAGCTCTAGAAAAATTTCTGTGAGTTTGGTTAGAATATAGTTTTTTGTAGATTCCTTTGGCTTAGAAACTGTCTTCAAGTAGTTTTTCTATAGATGCAGTTTAAGCTCAATCAATTTCAAGTTTTATTTTCTATTTGAGTAGTTTGATTTCTAGAGAAACTCAACTCTTAGATATACTGAAAAAATATTGTTTCTTTAGCTAAATTAATTATCTGATCCAAAACTAGATTCGTTTTCTAAGCAACTCTTTAGGGAATATGCGAGATATTTGGTATTATAGATTATATATAATAGATTATATTTATTATATAAGGATAATGTTGTAGGAGCTAGTATATTTACTAGCTCCTACAACATTATCCTTATATAATAAATATAAATATACATATAATATAAATATACCGTATATATGGTAAACAATATATAGGAATATAACATTTTCTAGCGTCTACCACATTCTCTTTCAATAACTTCTAAACATAAGCCCAGAAACGTTATCAACTTTTGATGGATCATTTTTGTATAGCATCAATTTGGAACTTCCTCTGTAAGCTAGTAAACTAGTATTTAGGATTACCATATATACAATACAATATATAGGAATAGACCAATTTCAATCTCTTTCAATAACTTCTAAGCATAAACCCAGAAACGTTATCAACTTTAGCTCTCTGATGGATCATATTTGACTAGCTCTGTGAACTAGTAAATAAATAGGAATACCATATCTACAATACAATATATAGGAATATAATATTTTCTAGCTCCTACCACATTATCTTTAGTTATTTCATAACATAATCCCAGAAACGTTCTCAACTTTAGCTCACTGATGGATCATATTTGCTTAGCATCAAATGGGAACTTGCTCTGTGATTTGTAACTGTAGATGAATTCTTCGAATGGGTTCGCAGTTGTTGGCCATCAATCATTGGCTAATTTCTACAATTATCATAATGAAACCACGTTGAATCGCTCATTTTTTGGGTCAGAATCGTGTGCAGACAACTTTCACGGTCCACCAGTTCGTTGACCATAGTGTCCAAGCCAATATCAATGTCCATGGGCCCATCCGCATACCCATACCCATAACTATGCACATGCCCCTGCCCCTGCCCCTACCCATACCCATGCCCATACCCATGCCCATACTCCATACCCATACATATCTATGCATGCTTAATTTCTCCGACTTCGTCTCGCATAATGAATTTATTATTAAACAAATCTCAAACGCGCCACACACACCACAAGTACATATAATTTTTTAATAATGCATAGTTTGTCAATAAATTTCTTTTATGATGATGGGACAGCTGTCCAAAAAGCAACACGACTTTGTCGCCATGTTTGTTTGGGCATCTTCCAAAGACAATAAACGATTCATCGATGGAATCAACAAAATCTCTAAGCTTAGAAAAAGTCAATCGATTTTTCTAGCAGGTTGAATAACTGTCTACATAAATAAGCTGAATATCAGATAGATCTTAACAGAATCGATACATCAAATTATCGGTTATCGATAAATATCGATTCTGTTTAATGTGTTAATAACATTTACTATTGCTTATCATAAAATATACACATTTTGAAGTTAACTATTATCGATAAGTTTAAGTTCGATCGTTTATCGATCGTTTTTAGCATCGATAAATATCGATATCATCATAATTCTCAGCTATAAAAACTATACAATGATGATATTTATATGTCTTAATAATAAAGTAAGCACACATCGTTTCTTGACTCTAATTTCTTATATATCGAATACAATCGATAACAAATTAAACACTTTTCTATCGGTTAGAAAGCTGGGCAACAGCTATCTCTACAATTCATCAAACTTCTTAGTTATTAAAACTATACAATGGTGATAAATAAAGCTCATATAGTTTCTTGACTCTAATTTCTTATTTATCGAATAAAATCGATAACAAATTAAACACTTCATAGTCAGTTATCGAATTAGGCAATATTTATTTCTATATTTGATAGATTGATAAGAAAAAAGTAATATCTTTAGTTGGACGTCATAGACGTCTTAAGCACAATCGATATTTATCGATAACAGAAGAGTTAGAGAATACGCATGTCGTTATGCTGGACGAATCGGTTTCCATTCTGGTTTTCTCAATGCGCTGCTGAGAGACGCGTCGGGCACGATTTCCAAATACATTAACATTGCGATGGGTGCACGATGGGCATGGGTCTGAGGTCTGGGCTCTGGTCTCTGCGCGTCTAGGGTCCGGGGTCTGCGGGTCTGGGGTCCGAGGTCTGTCGATCCGCAATTCACGATCGACAATGGCTGCGGCTATGGCTATGGCTATGGCTGCTGGCCGCCGGTCTTCAAACGCCGCGCCAAATACGAAATCACATCCAAAAAGCAACAACAACAACAACAACAAACTCGACTCGTTAAAGAGCAACAACAACAATTCGAATCTTACGGCTCAATAAAAGAAAATGTGCGGCAACGTTTATGGTCGTGCCCCCGGGGGCCCCCTAACTTGGTGATTCTTCATTAAAGATTCATGATGTGTGTTTTCTTTCCATCGAACGTACGCCATATGCCAACCGCCGGGCCCCAAACGCTGGCCATTAACCAACAGCTCCAACGGCTCCAACTGCAGCCACTTGACGCTATCCAAACCCGATTCGTTGGCTGCTGTTGCTGCTGCGCCGCCAATCTTCAATGAGTGATGGCTACTGAGGCAGCCAAAGCCAACCAAAATCCACAGCCCAAGGCCCAAACGCAGCGCGCTGTGAAACAGCAGACCAGACTACGAAGTACCCTGTAAAAAGAGTGGGATAGCTAAATGGTTATTCTTCAGTGACTGAACAGTTTAGTCGGACTGTTGGGAATTCTGAATTTTTCTTATATTTATAGGGAATCTAGACAACTACTTAGCAAATTTGTAGGCTCTAGCTTGAGTAGACTCTGAGATACATATATAGATATAAATGGATAATATTCGCATATAGATCAGCTACGCATGGATACTCTCTGAGATGAATACAGAGATAGAACCTATATCTGTATCTGTATCTGTATCCATATCCATATCCATATCCATATCTATGTCTATATCTATATCTATATCTATATCTATATCTATATCTATATCTATATCTATATCTATATCTATATCTATATCTATATCTATATCTATATCTATATCTATATCTATATCTATATCTATATCTATATCTATATCTATATCTATATCTATATCTATATCTATATCTATATCTATATCTATATCTATATCTATATCTATATCTATATCTATATCTATATCTATATCTATATCTATATCTATATCTATATCTATATCTATATCTATACCTATATCTATATCTATATCTATATCTATATCTATATCTATATCTATATCTATATCTATATCTATATCTATATCTATATCTATATCTATATCTATATCTATATCTATATCTATATCTATATCTATATCTATATCTATATCTATATCTATATCTATATCTATATCTATATCTATATCTATATCTATATCTATATCTATATCTATATCTATATCTATATCTATATCTATATCTATATCTATATCTATATCTATATCTATATCTATATCTATATCTATATCTATATCTATATCTATATCTATATCTATATCTATATCTATATCTATATCTATATCTATATCTATATCTATATCTATATCTATATCTATATCTTATCTTTCTTCTTATAAAAAAGTTCACATATTTCATAGACGTCTATTATAATTTTAAACTCACATCATATTTCTAATATCTGATACTCTGTCATACCCTATATGCTTATCGCTGTTATACAGGGTATCTTGAAGGCAGCGACAACGACTTTCTTTTTGACCAAATTGTCGCCGCTGTCAAGATCCAACAATATTCATGCACAGAGGGCAGCCCTTCTATGGCCTGGGCCTCCGTCCCTGTCTCTGTCCCTGTCTCGGTCTCTGGGAGTGGGAGGGACGGACAAACAGACGGAGGGACGGACAGACAGACAGACTTATGGCCGATGGTCGATGCCTGTTCAATGGCTGTGCAGAGCTCTGCAGAGCGCGCTTTGGCTTTTGTCTGATTGGCTTTGGCTGCGAGTTGGATTTGGAATTGGAATTGGATGTTGGCACTTGACGCAATGGCAGGGGGAGGGGCGGGGCACTGAGACTGAGACAGAGACTGAGACTGAGACTGAGGCCTCGGGGCCGTTGTAGGCCGTTGGCCTAAAATAATAAGAAAATTTCTATATTAAAATGCTGTGCCATGCCTCAGCCTCGCACGCAGCAGCAAACGGCAACAGCAACAGCTAGTAGCAACAGTTGCTGTTGTTGTCAGCAGTTGTTGCTGTCTTTGGAAATCTTAAATTAGCTGCGTCGAGATCTTACCTAATTGCCCGCACTGAATATATAATGGACATTATCACAGCAGTATCACAGGGTATATGGCTAGCCTATCAGCTGGTCAAACGGAAGTCGTTAGTGAGTCGCAGGTAGTGCTCGACTCTGATCCTGGGCCCGGCCATGACATCTTTATCGAAGGTCAGCCATATAGAACAGGAAGCACTTCCCATCTTCTATTTTGCCCGCACTTAAGTCCAAAACAAATGCCAGATAAATCGAATGGAACGGAAATTCGATTAGCTTCAGACAATTGGCAATTTTATAATTTGGGTTTGTTTTCGTTTTACATTTGAGCTCTGCATATTTTAAATGTTCATGCAACCTTACAGGAGCTGAGAAAAGACCAAAACAATGAGAGACGGAGAGGGAGAGAGGGGGAAAGTAGGGGTACAAATCCATTGCGTATCTCCATAGGGCAAAGTGTCGGCTGCGTCGACGACATCGACTCATTTGCATAGATCAGTAGAGCCAACACGCGATACACTCGCTAAATGAGCGAGAAGCGAAGCCAAGCGGGGGGAAACTAGAGAGGAGCATAGCTCGTGAGCGAACAGTGTTGTAAAAGCTTAGTTGAGTATTGAAAATATATATTTTAGATCTAAGAATTTATATGAAAGCAATTTTTTCTTTTATTGCTAGCCATATAAATTCTAAACTATACGAGGATTTTAGTGTTGGAAAATATGAGAAAACATAATTTATTTTAGATAGAAACTACAATATATTCCAGTATATATTTTTTGGTGGAGAGCTTAAGAGTGCTTAAGAGCTTCGGCACTTCATCTAAGTTTCTTATATAAATATATATATATTTTAGAAAGATGTGCCTAGATCAACTTTTGAATATATTCAATATAACATTTCTATATGTAGTACACAAAATATATCTGCTATAAACTATAGAAATCTATAAAAACCTATTCTGAAGCAATTTCTGCTCGCTGAAGTAGTTTAAGGCAATCGAAAAATACTCCAAAAATGTCTACGAATTTCCAATCTTAAGTCACTTTGTGCTTATCGTTTCGACACGCTCCCATCTCTAATTGTAATTTAGTTCTCTCTCTTTCTACGCGTCGCTGCCTCTCTATCTGTCTAGCTTGCTCTGTAGGCCTGAAATCTTGTTTTGAACTTTTAATTGAAATTTGCTGGCATTTGCTTTAGTTTTTGCTTTTGATTTGAATTTTATTTTTTAATTTCCTTGTTCGGGTCCAAAATAATAACACTTCACAATGTATGCACATATGACATTGTTTTATAGCTACTTAATATATGTACTTAGTCTCTGGTCGTGGCTCTTGCTCCCGCTCCCGCTCCCGCTCTCTTTCTCTTTCTCCCTCTCTCTCTCTCTCTCTCTCTCTATCTCTCTCCGCCTGCGTCTGTTTCTGTCGCTGTCTCTGTCTCTGTCTCTGTCCATTTGTCTATCTGCCTATCTTTAGACTCATCAATATTCAACGCATTACAATTGCAATAAGTTGCCACAATCCGATCCGATACGATCCAATGCGATCCGTTGAAATCATCAGCCCATCACATACGGATTTTTATGCTGATTTTGACCCAATTGAACCCGCCCGATCAGCCAGGCCCCATTAATACGCAGCGTAATGCGTCAGCTTAAGTACATTTCGTTGATGTTGTCGCCGTCGATCGTTGATCGCTGATCGCCACCGACACGCGACATGTGATCGCACATAAGTGCGTGACAAAATCTATGGATGTATTTTAGAAAATCTTTCAAAATTGACTTATCCACTAACAGTTCCAAACCGATCATAGTCTTGGCTTCCTTCAGTGATCTTCATAATGCCAATTAATCATTTTCAGCTTGATCGCTAGGAAGCTAAAACTGATCTTTGTAGCTCATGTCTAAGACCTGTCTAAAAATCAGCTGCTTCAAGTGATCTTTTTGATGTTTGTTGATCTTCGATCAGTTAGTTCTCGAATGATCCTCGCATAATGACTCCAAAGTGATCTTCATTTATTAGTGCTATAAAAATAAACATTCATCATAAGTGATCTTCATGTTGCTGCTATGTGATATTTACAACTGAACTTCAGCTCTTTTGTTTATAATTCGTTGTCGAAGCGAGCTTCATATACATATAAGCATGATCAATAAACAAAATGTTAAGTGATCTTCGTTTGGCCAGCTTTACATTGATCTCGAAATTGCAATTGGAAAGAGCTTCGGTTAAGTGAATTGTTCAACTGATCTTAACCTTCTTTTATCAAGAAGAAATCTATAGAATAGAATAACTAACTGATCTACAGTTTTGTATATTATAGTCAAGTGATCTTCGTTTGGCCAGCTTTACATTGATGCTCGAATTGCAATTTGAAAGAGCTTTGGTTAAGTGAACTTTCCAACTGATCTTTATCTTCTCTTATCAATAAGAAATCTATACCCAAAAGCAAACTGATCTGCGCTTTTGTATATTATAATCAAGTGATCTTTGTTTGGCTGAATATCTTTTACTGAATGATCTGCCCAGTCTTAATCAAGACCTATTTAGATCGCTGTTTCTGAGATACTCAACTGTTACCCCTTTGATCTTTATATATTTGAGTGTGCTAAACAGGAACCAACAGATCATAAAAGTCGTTTTGGCCACGCAATCGGCGTGGCATGTGACAAGTTCCGGCCATAATGATGATCAACATCAGACTCAACATCTTTACGATCATTATGAATATGGAGCATCGCACACACAGAGAGCGAGAGAGAGAGAGAGAGAGAGAGATAAAGTACAACAAAGATGAAAATGCCGCCAAAGGCAAACAGAACCAGTGAGAGGAGACAGAGACAGAGACGAGACGGCGTCAAAGCTGGCACAAGAGATGTTTAATATTTGCTCACAAGATGTTGATAGCAGTTGCCCAAGTTCCCAGCAAACGAGACCAAAAGGCAGCCGACGCTGATCCTCAAAATGTGATATCAGCGAGTCTCCAAAATTTGTTGGGCCACCCGTTTAGGCCCAGTCCGATGCTCTAACTTGACTTTGTAAAGCCGCTATATCGTCGCTGTTTCTTTACTTTTTTATGACTCAATCATCTTTTGAACTGAAATGTCACCAGCTACCGAATTGCTTTTCCCGTTTTTCCTTTAGTTTATGATTTTCTTTTTACTTGTGTTGAGCCTTTGAGTGTTTTTCTAGAATTTGGGTGGTCTCTCTCCCTCTCCCCTCTCTCTCTCCCTCTCTCTCTCTGTGTCTTTTGTTTCTCAGTGGAAACACTCTCGTTTTCGATTTCGCCCCCATTTCGAGCGAATCGCTGCGAATTGGTATGCAAAGTGTGCAGTCCGTCACAGCTACTTGGCTTAATTTGAAGCCGTTTCGTTTAATTGCTGGGCCACATTATGTGACAAGAAGCAGAGCACAGGCCCACTCACAGACACGCCCATCTCCCGCCCCCCCTGTACACACACACACACCCCCTGCCAGCACCGTCTTCGTTGATAATACGCCGCCGGGCAAATAACTCATGTAATAAAAGCCAAGAAACATGAACAGCCAATGGCAAATGCCAAACACCGAACACAGAAATACACTTGAAAAAAAAGAAGAATTTTCTTTAAAATAATATATAGCTAAAGAAACTATATTCATGTTTAATTGAAGTTGTTTTGAAGTGAAGTAAAATTATAAAGAATTGAGAATTTCATATTATATAATGATAATAATATAATATATATCATTTTAATGCCCAGAAATTGTGACAATATATGTATAACAGGCAGAAGCCGAAGCTGAGTCGATCTTTATATGTCTGTCTATATGTCTGTCTATATGTCTGTCTATATGTCTGTCCGTTCGTTTAAACGCTACGATCTCGGAAACTACAAAAGCTAGAGATTTTAAATTTGAAATATATATTCTTGTATACCACACGCAGTACAAGTTTTTGCTTTTCTTTCGATAACTCAACCTTTTATCTAATTAACGATAAAAATCGATATTTTTACTTCGTTTTTTAAGCCACAACTTAAAGACCATATAAGTTAAAGAAACCAAATAGACTATATATAAAACAAGAATTGTTTTAGCTAGTTTTTAGGCCACAAATTCTGTACCAACTCAGAGAGAAACTGTGCTCTAAAGAACTTGTCCTTTATCACAAATACTTAAAGAAATCGTATTTCTCTTTTATGAAATTCTTTAAAATATTATTTAAATTATATCTAAAAATTAAATTCTTAAAAATTGCATTTATAATGTAAAGACCAATATCAAAATAGTTGAAAATATATTATATAAATATTATTAGATTATATTATTAAAATAAATTTTATCAAGAGATATATATAAGAAATTTATATATTATTATATGTCAACTACGTTAACTATCTGAATGAAATTTCTATCTCACTTTCCATAAGTCCACAAGTTACATGTCGCCTAATAAAGCGCATGCTACTCGCAATGAAAGATAGAGTATGTCTGTCAAAGTCAGAGCCGCAAACGTTTTTGATAAAATAATTAAAATAAAATTAATCTCGTCGCTTCCCACGGTCTCACAGCCCATTTGCTCCAGTTTTTCGGTGTTGAGTGGAGAGCGCTAGGGGGGTTTCGAGTTTCCAGATAGTTTCTAGAGCTACGAGAGACTTACAAGACTTTTGTTTTTTCTTTATTTTATGTCGACTATGCGCCAGCAATTGGCACAATGATTACAAATTTAATTTTATGCTAATTAGACAAAGCGCCCAGCGTTTACTTCACCTCATTTTCACTCGAGCTCGAATTCAGTTGGGCTGGTCTCGGGTCTCGGGTCTCGGGTCTCGGGCCTCGAGTCTGGGGTCTGGCATTTTCCACTTTTCCAATTAGCATGCAGCGTATCGACTGGTATCGGCCATTTCTACATGGCTAAATAGATAGTCAACTGGGTCTATGGGTGGGTTTTGTATTTAATTTTTGGTTTTTTTTTGGGTGGGGGGCGTGTCTTATCGTCGAAGTCTTATAAACTCTTGTCACTCGGTTTTGCTCCAATTGCTCGCAAGATATTTTCATGGCACTTAGCGTATTAATTCGAATATTAAGTAGCAACAGTTCTCTCTCAATTGTCAATTGTAAGCACACATACATCTATCTATCTATCTATCTACCTATCTATATCTATATATATTAGTAGACTAACTGAAACTTTCTCGATAATCCTTCAACCACAGGCACAAATCTATTGATTCATAAGTGAAAATTGATTTTTGCTTAAATGTTCTGTTTGTGCAGCCTTCTCAAATGTCCAGTCAGCGGAGTATGGGCAAATACCCTGTACATATTCAAATTGGGTATATCATGGAAGTGTTTTTATAATGTAAGCAACAGCTTAAGCTAGTATGGGAAGGTTTTGTCTGCAGACCTTGGATCTTGAACTTAAGATATAATAAAACTTATTGTTGCTGAAAATCGATACATATCGATATGGAACGATAACCATCAAATATTTATTGAAACTTACTTCGGCTGAAAATCGATAAATATCGTAATGCACCGATAACTATCGGATATATATTAAAGCTCACTGTTGCTGAAAATCGATACATATCGATATGTAACGATAACTATCGGACATATATTAAAACTTACTTTTGCTGAAAGTTGATAAATATCGATATGTAACGATAACTATTGAATATTTATTGAAACTTACTTTTGCTGAAAATCGATACATATCGATATGTAACGATAAATATCGGAGATATATTAAAACTTACTTTGGCTGAAAATAGATACATATCGATATGGAACGATAACCATCGAATATTTATTGAAACTTACTGTTGCTGAAACTCGATAAAAATCGATAACTATCTATATATGCTAATAGAGTCAAATAAACTATATTTATGCTCTCGTTTTTTACAAAACCTTATCATATTTCACTTCATGTATGCCTAGTTCTAAGCTTCCCTGAAGTATTGGACACTTTCAAAAGCTAATAGCTTTCATTTTAGTTTCTAAAAATTCCATATCGATTGGATCAAAAAGATAAATCATTTGCTATCAGCTTCAATTAAGGAAAGAAAAGCTTAGCTAAAAAAGTAAGCAAAAGTACAGCCACTTGCTATTAGTACATGTGATGGTATTACAGGGTATCTCGCCATCATTCCCTTTAAATTGAGACTTGCTCTTACTTGAGAATCGCTGATCCCACACCTTTTTGTATGTGTGGAGAAAAAGTACAGAAACCCTATGCTTGCAGATTCTCAGGCACACTCAGGCGGGCTCCATGTCTGAAAGGTTACATGGAACAGAGAAGAAGGAGATGAGACAGACAGGCAGGCTTATCACTGGAGATCAGGTGTCGCTAGCTAACCACCGAAAAAAAATCAATAAGAAAAGAGACGACAGCAGAAAAAAACTGTGAAACTGGCGACAATAAACGGAAACAATTAGGCACCTGACTTCCTCAGGATGAGCCTCAATGAAACTGAGCACGTTTCAGCTCAAGGGATGGGGATGTAGGGCTGGGCTAGGGGCAGGGGATGTTTGGTGTTGATCAGTCAGTGCAGCGATCCCAGCAGTCGATCTTCGTCGATCGTGTTGTGTTTGTGCACGATGTGGACATCGTTGGACCTGAAGATGGCCAACATTGGAGCCGTTGATAAGAGCTGGCGTATGCATGTTGACACAGGGGGAGGGGGGTGGGGAGCGGACGATCATACGATCATGCATACACAATGTGTATCATATTTCAACGGCGACGGCAACGCACCTGATGAGAAAACACAATGAGAGACGCGCTGAAGACCAAGGCAAGAGCAGCTCGTTGGGCAATCACTTGACCTCTTTCAGGATGTTGTTGTTGTTGTTGTTGTTGTATTAGCAGCAGCAGCAGCAGCAGCAGCAGCAGCAGCAACGGTACTGGCAAGGTTCAAGTGCGTATCTGAGTGTTGGCATTGCGCTTGTTGTGCATTCAGATACCCTGTACTTAGCAAAGTAAATAGAAGAGCAGGTATATGCGACCATATATCAATATAAGCAATACTTGAGTTCATCTCTCCCATCTCTTCTGGGCATTTCTAGTTGTAAATACAACGACCGAGATACCCTGTAAATAATCAAAATGTGCTGGACATGAGTTATGAGTATTGATCATTCGATTTGTTAACTCCTAGTATATTTTGGCATCTTAACTTTATTGTATTTATTTTAAGATACCCTGTAAATCATGAAATTACTAAATAATTGGTACAAGCGAACTTTTATCATAGCTAAGGTTTGGTTTATCTAATTATATATACTGCTTCTATTTCTATAGGTTCTTTATTGTACATGTTAGATGCTCAAATACCCTATAATTTACTAAAACTTCATCAGTATAATAAACACATTAATTTATTTGATTTAATTTCGTCTAGCTATACTAGCGTTGACTAATGCTAGTTGCTGTTCTAAGATACCCTGTAAATTATTAGGTAGGCTTCAGCAATCTTTTATCAAGAAGCATAGTATTAGATTCTTGTAGACTCTCAGGCCACAGCCATATAAAGCCTTTCATCTTATGATTTATGTATAGAGAGTATCTTTAAGTCGTATACGGTCACAGCCTTTTCGCAAAATCTCAATTGCTTTACGATTATGTCACGTTGTCAATGCCGCAGTTCCGAATCCATATCAAAATCTGAATACGAATCCGAAGCCAATACCAAATCCGAGTCTGTAGCCGAATCCGAATCTGAGTCCGAATCCGAATCCGAATCCGAATGTGAATGTCAGTTGGCGTGCGTATTATGAGGGCCATTGATGATCCGGCTGGCATATAAATAAGCCCGAAAAACCTCTGCCCGGAGAAAGGGAGAGCAATAGAGGCCGAGGCATCCTCACGTACTCCACATAAAATACATTTTCGACCGAAATTTGGTTTCTGTTTTGTTTTTTTTTTTGTTGTATTTTTGTTGGTAGCTGTTTTGCCTCTTTAAGTGATTCCCACGAGACGCTACCGAGTGTAGGCGGTCGGCAGACAGATCTTCGGTTGCGGCCCGTGGCCTCTGGGCCTAACGCATCGGAATCGGATGCACAGATCATCATCACGATGATCATCATGATGATCATCCACAAAGGCAGAAAACATTGTGCGATTAGTATGCAGCTCAGGCAAACGGCTTGCTGGCCATTAAATTTTGTGCGGAGACGACGGAGACGCAACAGCAGCGACCTCAAAAATGGCAACGCATGATGACAATGATAGTCATGATCATCATCATGATCATCCTCTCCTGGCTCACATCAAGTACCAAATTTAATGGCACACAGACTCAGCGACAGATCCCCACTCAATTAGTATGCCAAGTGCAGCCCCATTGTTCCAGCTCGTCGAAAGGAAATGGCTCGCATCGCTCTTCCAGAGAGGATCAGATGCTGCTCTCTCTCTCTCTCTCTCTCGCTCCACGCCCACGCCCACGCCTTGAGTTCTAAGCCAGACTGCGTTTTATGTTTGACACGTTTGACGCTTCGCTCGCTTTAAGTACCTTCAGATCCTCACTGATATATTCTTAATGCATTTCATGATCCAAGAACCGAATAGCTATAAAGTGGCTCTCGGTCCATAAGCTGCCAGCTCGACTGATCTCAAGTATTCTTCTTGATCAAAACAGCAGGTAGAAACATTAAGAAACTGATCTTTACATATATCTTAAATGAAATATAGCAAAAGTATATTAGAAGTTTAAGCAGATCTCTGATGATCTTAGCTTTCGTAGATCATGTCAGAATCTAATATTAGCTGATCTTTAGTTTTATATTTTCAGTAACAGATCTTTAGTGATCGCAGCTAATATAAATTTCACTGATCTTCGGTGATCTTCGTTGTATGCTATGCATACGAAAGCCAACTAAAGGGCTAGGCATAATTTTGGAGTGCTTTGGGCAGCCAGCCAATAGACCGATCATCATCTGAAAGAGCCTATTTAAAATTCTGAGAGCAAATCAGAGACCAGACAAAGGTCTATGGTCTATGGGCAATGGGCAATGCGCAATGGTTAATGGATAATGGCTTGCCGCCAAAGTGCGGAGAAATTATCAAAGTGAAAGACGGGCCAGGCCAGCAAGAAGAAGAAAGAGAAGAAGAAGAAGAAGAAGAAGAAGAAGGTAGAACAAGACGAAAGACAAAAGATAAGCACATAGTCTGCCATATGGGTGGGGGTGGGGGGATTTGTGGGTCGTACGACCAACTCCAAAATGGACTTTGTGTGCGCAAACAGCCAGCGAGAAGGAGATAGCAAGAGAGGGCGCGAGTGAGAGAGACAGCGCATATGACAATGCGACAGGAAATGCTCTTTGCCGCGATCAATTTCCATAATTAAACGGACGCAGCTGAAGACATTGGCCACTTGTAGGTTAAATGGGTTTGTTGGCCCCGCCGTCAGCAGACTCGCAATGCACACACCTATATACACATATACCACATATGGCTATATACTATAAAAATAATGTTAAATAATTGTTAATTGTTAATTGAATTGTCTGCGTTTTACTTTTGCGCTATCAGCGCTCTAATAATTTCAACATTGATTCCATTGTATAGATTTTTAATTGAATTAACTTTAAATCAAAGCAGTAAGAAGTGAAGAAATTGAGTTGCATATGCTCGACTAAGAGATACCCATTTGAAGCAAACTGAAGCAACCATAAGACATATAAAAGATACTATTGGGTCGCTCATTAAGTAATTTCGTTTTTTTAGTTCCATTTAAACCATAAAAAAATTCAATAAGATCAGCTGTTGTCATGAAACGAAATTACTTAGAGAACGACCCAATATCTATGTATATATAATCCAGATCATATGATTGTATATAAAATAACAGTATTAGTTCATAGTACTAATATATATAATAGTATTTATATATATAGTACAAAGTCATATCACATTTCCTACTAGGAAAAGTGTCAATAGATTAACGATTAATTATGCCAAGGTTCTGAAAGTCTCTTGAAATATAGACCATATCATATACTATACTATGTATACATATCTATACATATACTATACTAGCTATAGGGTATATATAAAATTGTCAGTGCACATGACAGCTGACACCTTGACTTAAGCTGAAGCAGCTCCCAATTTGTCGATTGCTTCGCTGGTTTTTCTCAAGGCGCTGACAGTGATTCACCTCGGAAACTGGCAGCTGGAACTGTTTTGTATAGCACCACTATATACCTCTAGCTCTTGGCACTTGGCACTTGGGTGGGCGGATGTGCTCGCACAGGCAGTTCGTTCAGACTCGAACTCCAATTGGCATTGCATGCGAATGCGAATGCGAACGCGAAACGCGTTCAAGGCATCGCCTGTGAATTCTGCGAGAAGCGGGTAATGAGAACCTTCGGCTCGACTAATTAGCGGAGCTATTGGCCCAAGATTCTATATGAATATGGCAAATGACTTTGGCTTCAACTCCGTGGCTGGACCTCGACCGCAAATGCTTGACGGTCAACCGATGCATTTCATTGCGAATCATCCATGTGAGCAGCCCATCAAATGTTTTCTTTAATTGATTTTTTTATTCATCATTATTATTATTAATATTATAAGTAATCAATATCAAAGCTTACTCTTCTTCATAACAGTGAACATAATTCAAGTCTGTCCTTGGAATAATGCGACAGATCTTCTACAATCTGTTACTGGACTCCTACTTGTCTTAGTTATTAGCCCTTTTATTCTTCTTATTGTTTTTAATCATATTAGTATAAGTATTAGCATTGTATTAGTATTATTATAAGTATAAGTATAAGTATAAGTATTAGTATTAGTATTAGCATTAGCATTAGTATTAGTATAAGTATTAGTATTAGTATTAGTATTAGTATTAGTATTAGTATTAGTATTAGTATTAGTATTAGTATTAGTATTAGTATTAGTATTAGTATTAGTATTAGTATTAGTATTAGTATTAGTATTAGTATTAGTATTAGTATTAGTATTAGTATTAGCATTAGCATTGACATAAACATAACAGTTGTATTGGTATTACGAGTAGCATAAATATAAGTATGAGCATGAGCATTAGCATTAGCATTAGCATTAGCATTAGCATTAGCATTAGCATTAGCATTAGCATTAGCATTAGCATTAGCATTAGAATAAGTATTACCAATAGTATTAGGTTTAGTACTAGTATTAGCATTACTTAAAACATAACTATGGATATAATCATTAGTTTTACTATATATGTAGATAGAATTATTATATAATAATAAGTATTTTATATATATCATAAGTATTCCTGATCCAATACTTATCGAAAACGTGACTTCCCTTCATATTTTCTCATAGTTTCCGGGCAATATCTTTAAAATCTCCCACTTCCTTGGATCCACAACTTAATTCGCTATATATAGGTGTACGGTGTATGGCCCATCTCCCCCAGCTCACTCAATTGTCTGTTGCATCTGCTTGTAGAAACATCTGCATATTTGTGTGTGCATATAGAGCGAAAGGCTTAACGATCCGCCCATCCCAATAGATCTAGACAAATGTTGATCTATGATTCAAATCGCAGTTGTCTGTGTGTTTTCTTTTTTTTCACTATTGACACTGTGTCCCATTTGCGCCAGTGTTGGGCAACGTGTGTGTGTGTGAGTGTGTGTGGGTGTTTCGATAAGCTTACCAAATATTGAAACAACTGAGTCGGGGTCTGTTCTGGTCTCAGCTCTCGGATGGGACACCTGCATGTTGTTATCTCTTATCAGCAGATCGTGCCAGAAAGTCAATCGAATTTGTTTGCCTTAACTCGAATCTGAACTCAACTCCAGGCTGATACTCTCTCGCTCTATATATATATATATATATATATATGATTGTGTATTTATCTATCCAGCATGGGGCATCAGCATTGGCATCCCAGTTAAACCTGTGTCTGTGTGTGTGTGTGTGTGTATATATATCTCTATTTGATTTTGCTCAGATCGTGTGAATAAGGCAAAACCGAATTATTTTTATGGTCCGTTATCTTATCGGTATTATAGCTCGTATTTATGACACTGTGCAATGCCTTGAGAACGAAAGTTTTGAGCTATAGCTCCATCTCTCTCTCTCTCTCTCGCTCTCTGTCTCTCTCTGTTAATCTTTAGCTGCTCTGTGGAGATCCGGACGGATGTGAGCATTACTTTTTATGGATATTTATGTAGGGAACGTGACAGTCGTTGGCTCAAACGAAAAACATTCCAAGCGATCAAAACAATTCGAGACCAGCTAAAAAGACTACGAAGAACTTTTTTCTTCAAAGAGTTGTTTCTTGGTTTTTTGTACTTTGTCGAACGCCAGGCGATTTTTAATTTCGCGTGCAGGAAATCCTCTAAAGTACATCCACAGCGTATCTGATGTCTAGAGAAAGAGATAGAGAGCGAGAGAGAAAGAAAGAGAGCGATAGATGGGGAGACTAACTGTAAACGATGCGCCTTGTGGCAGCCAAGGTAAAGTTCTTCCCAACAACTCTATTGACATCTGATTTCGAAAAAAATACTGAAGGAAACATGAGGTAGAAGAATACGCGCTAGAATACCCCTATAAAGAAATTGTATGTAAAGAAAAGAGAGAGAGAAACGTAGACTTTAGATAATTTGCATCAAGTAAAACTTAAGATGATAATAGAAAATCAATATATGAGATAATACTAATTTATTTATGAGATTTTCATAAACAAATTATATCATATTTCTGATATATGTTATACTTTATATATGGATATGGTTTCTCGATCCACATTTCGATTTAAAATCACAAAAGGACAGAAAGACCAATAGATGGAACTTCTTTTTTCTTAGAACTATATATCTATATACTTTAGAGGACAGTTAAGAGTTATTTTCCTAAATTTCTAAACATATTATATCATATTTCTGATATATGATATACTATTATATAGATATATCTAGAAACCAAACAAACAAAACAGAAAGATGATTAGATGGAACTTCCTTTTTCTTAGAACTATGGATCTATCTACTTTAGAGGACAGTTAAGAGTTATTTTCCTAAATGCTTTACATATTTACTGATAAAATTATAATACCCATCTAGATTTTTTGTCAAATATTAAAGTCTTTCGCGTGTCAAAAACTTTTTTTGTCGCTTAGCCTCTCACATAAGGGGCTGCATCGTCTTTCAGAGAATCCCAAAGTTTTGTGGCATGGGATGAAGTGTGTGGTAATATGAACTCTGGAACTAAAGTTCCCCAAAAGATGCAAAATGCAATCGCAGCGAAAAAAAAAAGCATTCAAAAAACTTGGAAAAATGAAATGAAATCTGTTTTAATGTGATTGGAGAGAGCCTCAAGGTCAGTCTGATAAAATATATTGTAATATTAAAAGATTATGTTATCCTGTTATAGGCTGAGGATATTGTTAAAAGCTAGAAACCTATCTCTTTTTTAGACTGGGAGTCTAGCTTGTATTCTTTGTTAAGTAATACATAAAATACCTATTCAAGTATCTAGATTAAAGTAAGTAAGATTTAGTAGTATTCTATACAGTTAAGAGAGGGGCTCTTATAACTCAGCTGAAACTAAACTGATATTTCTTACATTTTTGCTCAGGATTCAATTTTAATGATATGAAAAAGATATGTACATCAAACATAGAATATATATATATATATATATATATATATATATATATATATATATATATATATATATATATATATATATAGAAACTAAATTTTAAAAAAGCAAGTTCACATTATAGTTAGAACAAAGAGTTGTATAACATTGAAGACTTAAGAGGTGATTGTTCTGATACTTGTAGAGTACATCTAACATAGCAGTAAAAAATAGTTTTTCTGGCCAAACTTTTACTACCCTCTAGTTGGATCTCTCTGAAGAACTTTGCACATAAATTTTTTACAAGTTCCTAAAATTCTGTTCTAAATATATCTACTATCTCTCTATATATATGTATGTATGTATCTGATCAGTGATCAGCGCTTTGATCACTCTGATCATTCGCAATTATTGCAATCTCTTTGCTGCAACGTATTGTTGTTGTTGTTGTTGTGTTGCATTTCTTAAGACGCGGCAGCGCAATGAAATGAAAAACAAAAAAAAAAACAAAAACAAAACTGAAAATGAAAATGAAAACTCGACTGAAATCATAATAAAAATCTCGCATAAATGCAACAAATTTGTGGCGCATGCGCAGCCAACAGAAGCGAGCGACGAAGCTGCTAGCCCCGCCCCTCCCGCCGCCACCCGCCGTCCTCCTCTGCTGCAGCTGCTGGCGTGTAATTAATAAAAACAACAGGCTGTGCAGCTCCGCCTCCCTCTTAGCCGCATTGTTGCCGCCTTCACAGCCGCCGTCGAAGACTTCTCTCCCCTTGCCCCTGTCCCTATGCCACCTTCACTCCGTCAACGCCGCTGGCGATGAGCTAACACATACCCTGTATCTATTAAGCATGTGTAAGAGTGGGGTATACTGACTGTTGCTCTAGTGTGTGGAACAAGCAGCAGTAGGCTGGAAATTTAAGATCTTCTTATTATCTATCTATAGTTATCTACCTAATTATTAAAGAACTTCAACTGTTCTATGCATAACTCGAGATAAGAGTAACTAAAATACTCAAATTTGATATGCAGATTGTCTTTAAGCATATATAGATTAATTTTATATGACTCTCTTAGTAACTCTCTCTATTTAGCCAAGAATTCATGTGGAAAAGTCAGCTTTAAGCTTCAAGCATTTGCATGTTAGCGCAGGGTATCTGCTAGTCGATCACTTTCAATTGCTTGTGCTCTCTGTGTGTGTTTTTGCGCCTTTTAACTGGCATTTGGCGCGCGAGGCGCCGGCACGCGCTGCACCAGCTTTTGTATCTTGCAGATACAAAATTGCATCGCTCTACAGCTTGTTGTTGTTGTTGTTGTTGTTGTTGTTGTTTGCGTTTGTTTTTATGATTAACGCTCGTTTCGCTTTATATAATCGCAATCACTGCACATGGGCGCACTCCACAGCACCAGCAACAAACATGAAGAGCGCTCAATTGGGGCTATGCACGACCAGCAGATACCCTGCTTTTGCAAACAAAATATATAACAAAATAAAAAATATATAAATATATAAAAAAATAAACAATATAAAATATAGTCTATCAGATATATGTTCTACATTGATATTTAGCTATAAATGTAGTTATCGATTAACAATATTTATCGATAGGTATCGATAAAGTCATATCATATCCACGTAAAGCTCTTAGGCAGCTGGACAGACAAAAGAGAGGAAATTATATTATAGTATATTAGAAACAGCTAAAGATCTACAGCCTATATACCCCTTATTTGTTATAGGTGTAGGGTATGCAAACAATTTCATAATTGAAAAGTGGCGCAACTATTTGGCTGCTCTTTTGGGTTTAACTCCGTCACTTACCATCCATCCATCCATCCATCCATCCATCCATCTATCCATCCCGCCCTCCCTCGATCCATCCATCCGTCCATCTTTTGGTCTGTCTGTACGTGTTGCATGTTTGATTTTTAGTTAATGCAATGCTAAATCTTGTTGTTGCTGTTGTTGCTATTGTAATTAAACAGAAATGCCGCAACTGAAAATTTAAGAGGAAGTTTACCCAACAAACTGGGCAATAATGCGTTCATAGCTGGAAGTAGATGTTCGACTACCGCCTTTCGGAGTCTGGATTATGGACGAAAACAAATGGGCAAAACCCAACACGAGCTTTAACTGCAACTGATCAATCGAAGTTAACGAATCCCATATAAAACTACAGTTTTTCATGATCATACTTTTCTCTTTTAGCAAAATCTATCAGGGTCAAATTAGATTAGATCTGGGACTTATTCTATCTAGCGATGAATGATCTCTAACTAGACTTTCATACTCAATTTTCTTTCTTTCTTCCTGTTTACAGATTTGTTCAGATCTTGTCTGGTTAGACTTTCTGATTGATTTTTTCTGTAAAACCGATAAATTATGAATCGATTAATCGATATTTTATTTCAAATATGCATATTGTCAGATTTAAATACTACCTAAAGCTTAATAGCTCTCTCTGGCTCTCTCTCTTTTTCAGTTACTTATTTCTTTACCTCTCTCTTACTCTCTCTCTTTCTCATTCTCTCTCTCTCTTATTCTCTCTCTCTCATTCTCATTCTCATTTTCCTTCTCTCTCTCTCTCTTTCTCTCTCTCATTCTTTCTCTCATTCTCTCTCTCTCTCTCTCTCTCATTCTGTCCCTCTCTCATTCTCTCCATTTCTTATTCTCTCTCTCTCATTCTCTCTAGCTCATTCTCTTTCATTCTCTCTCTCATGCTCTCTTTCTCATACTCTCTCTCATACTTTCTCTCATTCTCTCTCTCTCTCATACTCTCTCTCTCTTTCTCATACTCTCTCGCTCTCATACTCTCTCTCTTAAGCTCTCTATCTTAAGCTCTCTCGCTCTAATACTCTCTCTCTTAAGCTCTCTCGCTCTCATACTCTCTCTCTCTCTTAAGCTCTCTCTCTCTCTCATACTCGCTCAACCTTGTTCTTTCTTTAAGTCAGTCATCTCTTTATCTCTCCCTCTCTCTCTCTCTCTCTCTCTCTCTCTCTCTCTCTCTCTCTCTCTCTCTCTCTCTCTCTCTCTCTCTCTCTCTCTTCCTCATGGTCCCTACCTAGTTCTTCTAACAAATAATCTTTCAATATCAGATTTATTATATTCAGATCTTGACTATTTCTTATTATATTCTTATATAGACACCTATATTTATTGAATAACAATTTCATATGGTCTATATATCTCTACAAAATACTAATTATAAGACAATGCTAACACAGCTTCTGTAAACAGCTTCCAAATTAGGTTTTTTATCTGCAAGTTTTGGATGTACATACTTTGGGCTGACCTTCACATTGAGATGGAATTGTTATCTGTTAAGTTCCCAGCATTGGCTCAAGTTCAAGTGCTTGGCAAAGGGAAAACACAGACGAAAAGACGAGCAGACACTGAGACGGACTGATATCTGACACATAATGAAGTTTCTTTGACATTTTGTTAAATATGTTTTTCCACAGAGAAGTAGAGTATATTAGCTTCGAGCTAGGTTTGTCGGAAGTTTTAAAATTTGGTATAGCTATATAGACACTCGAAATTTAGAATTTATGTTTTGCCCTTTTGATAAGTTATTGGTAGAGTCAGAACACATGAGACTTGGACTATCATGATTTTGCATTTAGTTTAAGGCAACTTTGGTAGTTCGACTTTCGTGTAACTTTTCTTAATGTCAAATATGTTTACTATAGTTTCTATAGTCCATGAGTTAATTGTTCAACAGTTTTTAGCGGGATTTTGAGCTGTTTCTAGAGCATCGCTCAGTCGTATATACTTATTGTATATTCGTTTTATGCCGCCAAAGCTTTCACTATATTCTCGACAATTCGATAGAAGCCTTCTTCTCTTTACAGTCAGGCAGTTGCTATCTAAACAGATATATATTGTGAACAGAGTATTACGCAGTCGGCTACTACCATTTTGAAAATACTAATATATGCCTATACTGATATATACCATAGTTTCTACAGTCGCTGCCTTCTGGAAGCATTTAAAAACTAATCAGCATCAGCCACGCTCAAGTAGAGTATTGTGCAGTCGGCTACAGTTGTTTTATGCACATGCAGCTTGCATATAATGTTAAGCCATATACCATTATACTATAGTTTCATACTCCCCACCTTCAATATACATTCGAAAAGCAGCAGCATCACTGATCCCCAAACAGAGTATTGTGCAGTCGGCTATTGCAGTATTTTAGTCATTTCACTTGCTTAAAGCTTGGTGATATTTATAGTTTCAATATTCTACTTGGTTTAACTTTCATATTCGTCTCTCTACAGCCAAAGCTGAGTAAGCTGAGTATTGTGCAGTCGGTTACACTCGTCGTATACTGCTGCCACGCCCACACAGCTTACACTCCCACAGCTTAGACTTCCGCTTACAGCCAACAGAGTCACTAACATCTGATCACCTTTAATTGTATACAGAGCATTGTTTAGTCGTATACACCCCAGTGGATTGCCTGCTCGGTTCGCGTTGAGCGGCGACAAACAGTGTGAGTTATGGCCAAACGAGACGAGCTACATGCCGAACAAGTTGGGAGAGTGCTAACGGAAACTGTTTGACCGCCCAGTTGGCCAGTTTCCCAGTTTCGGGGTCAGCTCGGCTAGCTTTCATCTACAATATGTGGGTATCTTTAAGCGTTATGAGTATCTTTTTATGGCTATAAACGCAACGAAACAAGCGAGCTGGGAAATGACAGAAAAAAAAACCGCGCAAATGACTAAATGAAAAAATAAACGAGACACCGAGGTGGGTCAAAAGGTGCTGAGAAAGAACCCCGACGAATGATGCTGAAACTTGTTTCATTTCGAGTTGGATGTTGAAATTGCAGCTAACACACACACACACACATAGACACACTCTGTTACAGTTTCCAGGTGTTTGAATCAGTTTCTTTTGAGCCACTAATTGGACAGCTGTAGCTGACCTGCGGCTTGGGCAAATCTCCACTCATAGACAAAGGGCTTTTAACACGCAGCATCTTGGCGTTGATCTTCCTTGAGCATCTCTCGATCGACACGAGCTGCTCTACTTACGACCCTACGCCGAGGGGTTTCGACAAGTCGCAAGGGTTGCGAGCTCGTAAATCAACAGGGCAAAAACCCGTTTAGCGGCTTAACCCGCTCGCCTTCTTCTTCTTCTTATTCTTCGACTTTATATGTTAGCTTAGGGTTGTTTTTGTTGTGTGTGTTTTTTTAACCAGTTAGCCCTTAGCCTGCTGCCTTGCTGGCTGACCAATGCCTCGGCGAAATGATGAACTTTCTAGCTCAAAAAGAGAATTAATTGAATATGTTTGCTTTTGAACTCTTGATCTGCATCTTGATCTTGAACCAGATCAACAGCAAAATATATTTCATTAAAAATGTCCTCGTACCTCGGAGGAGGGTTGAAATCCCTCTGAACTTTGCCTAGAGCAGGGGTTGCTCTCCTTCTCCTCAAATATGGCAGAACTTTTGGGTTAGAAAATGTCAGTTTTTATCTCTTTAACATTTGCCCCCAACAACTTCTGGCTGGACCAATCCGACTGCAGCAAAACAGAAAATGGCGTAAATTTACTTTTAGCACTAAGTGTGATAAATATATATATTTCTATTGAACTCGGCTAATTCATCTAAGGTAAATTATTTTGATATTGTTTACTTCTTCTATGTGAACTTAGGGTTCTTCTTCCTCCACTGCTTTGTTTTGTTTGCCTTACTTTTTTCTCCTTGCTGACCGTTAGAAATTGGTTTTTATTAATCCGAAACTTGTCCTGCTCGGCGTTGATCTCATTTTCAGTCCTTTCATTGAACCGCGTCCCGTTTCAAGGTGTGGAAATAAAAAGCCGTTACCTCTTAGCACAATGCCCCAGGGACTTGCCCTTGCCTTTGCCCTAACTGCCTGTCCAGCCAGAGCCCGAAAGTCCTGTCTATCCTTCATGCTACCT
This sequence comes from Drosophila gaucha, assembly GCA_035045545.1. Classification (NCBI taxonomy): domain Eukaryota; kingdom Metazoa; phylum Arthropoda; class Insecta; order Diptera; family Drosophilidae; genus Drosophila; species Drosophila gaucha. The sequence continues at coordinate 829,828 of JAWNOY010000011.1, forward strand.
TCTTCGCTCAGTCACTGACCTCATTTCGATCGGCATAGCCTTAGCTGCAGTTCGAAGAAAGAGAGAGAGAGAGAGGGGGAGAGCGAGCTACTTAAGTTCCTTAATATATGCGAGTATTTCGAATTAACGTACGTAAAATTTGAATACAGCAAAAATGAAAACAATTTCTTTATGCTAAAACTTAAATAATATATGGATTTATATATATGTTAAATAACAATACAGTGCTAAATTGAAAACCTCAATAGTTGGTAAAAAATGCTATCCCCTTGAAACAAATTCGTTCGAATTCCTGTTCTATACATCAAATTACTGTTCGATTCATCGAATTCCTGTGTAATTCGTTAAAAAAGTGATTCTCTTACCATTTCGAATTATCGGGATTCTACCGTAGCTATTTTTATTCATAGTTCATAAGATGTAAGAACTTTGTAGTTTATTAGGAAATTTGAAGTTTTTCGATTTCCCCAAGAAATTGACTATATAACTTATCCCTCTATATGTTAAGGGCGCCAGCAGTAAGAAAATTACAAAACTTATCTGACTCTAGCTCAAAAAATATGATAGATAAAGTTTTTGCTATTATCATTTCCTATACTTGTAGACTAGTGGGGCACACATGTCATCAGAAATAGGGTTCGAATCCTACTGAGTTCGATAAATTCTGTCGCTTGATATCATAAACGACTGTGGCAAATCAAGAAGAAAGTAAATGAAAAAGCCAAGAATGGGTGCGGGGTATAGACTCTATATATCTTGTCAAGTCTCTCTAGCTAGTGATTCCCATTGGGCAAATCCGAAATATCTTAGCACTTTAAAGGACGATAGCAAACGCGAAATATATAGCCAAATTGCCAGCTTCATACTTTATACTATATAAACTATATAAGCTATATAAACTATATAAAGTATATAAACTATATAAACTATATAAACTATATAAACTATATAAACTATATAAACTATATAAACTATATAAACTATATAAACTATATAAACTATATAAACTATATAAACTATATAAACTATATAAACTATATAAACTATATAAACTATATAAACTATATAAACTATATAAACTATATAAACTATATAAACTATATAAGCTATATGAACTATATAAGCTATATAAGCTATACAAACTATATAAACTATATATACTATCTATACATACTATCTATACTATTTATACTATCTATACTTTCCATACTATCTATACCATCTTACCATCTATACTACCTATACTATCTATACTATATATACTATAATACATATACTATTTATACTCCATAGACTCTCCCCTAAGTGAATTAGTATAAAAAACTTACAAATATCTTTAAAAGACCTGCTAAAGATCATTCAAGCTATGTTTCAAATAAGAGAACATCAATCAAAATTGATTGATACATCTTTTCTTTTAATTTTTTGCAGATGCTGTCCGAAATTTTTTTAATTTTCCATCAAAACAGCCTAGTATATAGCCAAGTTTTATATTTTCCATAGCTCTTATCTTGAGCTAAACAATTTTGCTATTAACCCAAAATAATTTCAAATTTTTCATATGTTTTTGCAGAAATTCCACTTACATATTATTATATTAACTCTTAGAAATAGATCTCCACTTTTTTATCATAAAAATAAAAATGAAATTAAAAGCATATACCATTCTCTTTAGGCTCTTTTTGCCCCCTATTCAAGTCGCATTTGCAGCTCTGGCTAATGAAGCGAAGGGAAGGCGATAAACCAAAGCTAAAATGTAGTCCAAGGTTCAAGCTACCATTAACCCAAAGGAAAAAGGGTCTGTCCAGCTATCTATAAATTATCATTTTAACGGACACACACACACACATGCATAAGCGAAAAATTACGCAGTCATAAGACAAATTTTGATAATCAACTAAAGATGCACGGGATCAAATTGTAATACGCATGTTGACCAAAGTCCAAGAACTGGACTTGGACTGGGCATGAAATATGAGTTCGGAGACAGGAGCAAAGAGCAACGAGGGTGAGAGGGGCTAGAGTGACTTGGTCAAGCGTGTAATGCCAAAGGATGTGAGAGAATGCAAGGAGCTGGCAATTTCACAGCAGCAAATGAAGATGATTGACCAACCCAACTAATATTCAAATGAGGTCGACCGGATCAGTTCCGGGCCGGGATCTGGATGAGACCGTAAATTAACAGCCAGCCGACTGACCAATGCCAACTGGGCAAAAGGGTGAAACGAAGCGCAGCTCATTACAATGGGAGCAAACAGCAAAGGGCAACGGCGCATCTCGAAACGGGACTAGAGGCTAAGAGGGTAGAGGGCTAGAGGGTTACGGGGGCATAAGACGCATAAATTGCATTGACCCGAAGATGCGAAAACCACCCTACGAGTAGCTGCTGGACACTGGACACTGGACAGTGGACAGTGGTCAGCGAGCGACCCTCCGTTCGAATCGGGTTCCGTTCCGTGGCATAGGGAAATCAGCCTAATTTGCATTTGGCGCCTTCTACGTCTATCTATTTATTTTATTGTTTATTTCTGGGCGATGGGAAAACTTTTGTCGACCGTTGGTCAGCCAACATCTCAGCTTGAGTTTTGTCTACTCTACTTCGGGTGCTCGGCTAGCTTCAAGTGCGTCGGCCATTGTCCGGATCGCGGCTTTTGTTATCATATGTCATGTCGGACACTGGGTCTGTGACTGGACCCTGGACCCTGGACCCTGGACCCTGGCCTCCTGCAACCTCCTCTGGCGCCTCTGCAAACACGTTTTGCCAAACCAAATGAGACATATTTCGCGGCAATCAACGATCAACAGCTGTATGCCCACTCTCTCTTTCTCTCTCCGTCTCTCTCTTTCTTCAGTGCACTAATTATACGCTTTGGTTCGATTTTGGCGCCAAACTAAATGCTAGTCTCTTTTTACTAGAGAGAGTCCTCTTTATTCTGCGTCTCAGCTCAAATTTTCTTTATAACTAGATACTTATAAAGGGCATAAGCTTTTAAGATTCATAGCTAACTATTGCAAAACCTTCATCCATATCCAAATGTTAATTAATTGAGTTCAAGACCGTTTCATGACCTCTTTTTCTCTACTTTTTTTAAGAAGTTGTATAATTTTAGTTTTCCAACTTTCTGCCCATATTTTTCAACTTCTCGCCTACGTATATTATATATCTAGTAAATGGTCTATGAAGATATTTTCTATTATCTTAATATAGTTACTTCTTCCTTTCAAATCAGTTAGGTATACGCCCAAGCTGCATTTTTTACTGGTGACACTCTAGCTTTTCATATAAAGCCATTTTAGCTTCTTATGAAATCCATTTCTCTAAAAATCTTCTACTTTTTTTTTTGAAAGAAGTAAAACAAAGATAGATATGAAGTGCTCTTGAAATTAATATTCTCTAAGCTGAATATCTCTTAAAATCTATGATCATTCAGATAAGAAGATAGACAAAACTATGGTAAATTTATATGAAATACTTCTTATATTTCATAATATACACCATAAATGCTAATCTATATGTATATTTATACCCTGAACCCATTGAAAATGGGAAACCAGGCTATAATGGTTTTGCAAAAAATATGTAACTGGCAGAAGGAGGCGTGTCAGACCCCATAAAGTATATATAGTCTGAGTCGATTTGGCCCTGTCCGTCTGTCTGTCCGTCTGCCTGTATGCATGATCGCATCGATCTCAGAACCTATAAGAGCTAAAGATTTGAAGTTTTGCACGCTGGTCTCTTTATAAAGCGCGCATATCAAGTTTGTTTCAAATATTCGATATCCTTTTCCGTTTTAATGATATCGACGTTTTTTGAGCATATCTTTTTTTCTTTTTAGCTACGATCACCAAATTTTGAAGTTACCTTTATGTTACCTGTAAATAAAATACAGTTTCGGTTTTTTTTTATATTCTGGATACCTGCTCCATATTTGACAAAATCAATTTATTCAAAAATCAATTTATTAAAGCCGCAATTTACTTTTTTTTTAATTTTTAACATAAACCCGTCTTTTCAATAAAATAAATACTGAAAATTTGATCAAAATTTGTTTAGTAACACAGAAGTTATTAAAGAAAACATTTTGTCAATTGGCAAAGGCATGCGGCAGCAGCGCCAAGCGTCTAGCATTTTCTCAATATGTGTGCACACATACATTCAAATCATCTATGTATGCGTGTGTAGCAAGGGTAATATGTATAAATAAAAGATGTAAGCTAGATTGCTTAAAACATCAGCTCGGAATTGGTTCAGGGGATCTCGTAGTCGGTCAGACCCGACTAGAGCCTTCTTACTTGTTTTATATATATATATCATGCTTATCATCATTATGAATAACGAAATGAGCATCATTTCGTAATAAATCTATGGAACATTATTCAAAATTTGATGAGCTGAACTTTAAGGACAGACAGTTAATTGCTTCATTTCACGCAGTTGAAGTCCCAAAAAGCCAAACCCATGAGCCAAGCCCAAAAAACGAAACTACCCGGGATGCAAAGTTGAGATGGGCGATGGGCGATGAGCGATGGGAGTGGGAGGGGAGACGAGTCAGCTAAGCAGCGGGGGTGGCTGCGACTTTTCATGCTTTAAATGCGACTTTTAACGCACCAAGGGCTAAATGCGCTTTGGCATTTGGGGTGAATGCACCGGAAGGTAGAGCAAGAGCTAAAGAGAGGGTGTGACTGCGAGTCTGCGAATCTAGAAAGTAATCCCCGAGGTGCTGGCATTTTGTTACAAAAAACTGCAGACTGCAGTTGACCTTTTGCTGAGCTGAAACTGCAAACTCTCTTCCCACTTCAATTCCTGATTCTGGTATTATATATATATATTTGCCAGACACTTCATAAAGGTAAAGCGTGAGGGGAGTAAGTGGATCTTCCGCTCAGCCGATAGACCCACAACGGCGACCAGGAAACGACTTCCTCTTCGCATTTTTGCAGCTCAACTTTTTACGCTACAAAGCATTCATATATATCTTAATATATATAGATATATATATATATATATCTTAAAACTGAAATGAAAATGAAAACAAGATAAACGAGGAAAAAAACAATGAAAATCATATTAAATAAATGCAAGCTGGCTGGGCAATTATCACGTGCAAGCCATGAAAGCAGGCGAGGATCAGGGGCGAGGAACGGGAGATGTTGCACATAAGAAAGCAAAAGTAAGAGGTAATCGTAATACTCCAAAAACCAAACCAAACCAAACCAAAGCGAAGCGAGGCTAACTTAAGGAATACATATAATATTCGACTGAACTGAATTGATGTGATCAAATATTAAACGATCGGAAGAGAGTCCAAAATATATATAAACAAATGACAGGGAGATAGAAATAAGCAGACAGATCAAGAGAGAGAGAGAAAGATAGAGAGAGAGACACTGAAAAAAGAGAAGAATACAAAAATGTAAAAAAGCAAGATCGTTAACGACACATAAGACTCTAGAACTAAGTTAAAAGTCTATCTATAGAGGAGGTCAAGGCGAGAAAGCTCCAAAAGGCTATTTTGGGAATCATAATCATTATTTTCATACAGATCGTTCCGCAGCTGTATAAGTTGGCTAAAGCACGGGCTTTCAAGATCGAACTCCAGCATGCCAAGTTTCAAGTTTTCAAGTTTAAAACGAATTGCATCGCAGATGATATAAATTTTGATAAAAAAAATGTTTTTATTATAATAATTTTTATTAAAATCGGATCGATTCAAAAAACCACCATTTTATTAACTTTGACTAACTGTAACAAAGGTATTTTTCATTCGATTTAAAATTTGGATTCCTCATCTGAGGCGTATTCTTTCGTAGAATGGATGTGCATTTATCAAGTTTTGGAAATTTTGAGTCTGAAAGAACTCCTCTGGAACTTTGAAAGGCCTTAACTCGGGTATTTTTCGTCCAATTTCCGAATGACTTATCATTTTCTATACGTACTAATGAGGAATTCCAATCCACATTCAAAACTTTCAATTCAGACATTTTTTGCATTTTTGATGGAAAATGTGATGTAACCCCTTATCATTTTTCTTAAAATCGGATCTATTCGGAAAATGTGACTTTTTATGAACTTCGAATGACTGTAATATACTTTTTTTAATCCGATTTTCAAGTAGAATAACTTATCTGATGCGTATTGATTTGGAGTATTCATTTGCATCTAACAATTTTCCATTATTTCTCATGTTTTGGAAAAAAGCTCCCGACTTCGAAAATATAAACTTTACATGACCCTAATTCGCGTATTATTTTCTATCTATTTTTGAATCCTATATCATTTTCAATGCGTAAGAATGAGGTCTTTTGATTCCCATTCAAAATTCCCTTATCATATTTGTCAAAATCGGGTCGAGTCGAAAAATCAACCATTATCTGAACTTTGAATAACTGTAACAAATGTATTTTTAGCCAATTTTCAACGAAGATATCTCATCTGACTGGTATTGGATTGAATTTTCTATATGCATTTATCAATTTTCCATAACTTACCAAGTTTTGGAAATATGCTTTTGATTTGTTAAAAATTCTTCTAAAACTTTGAAAGATCCTAACTGGGGTATTTTTCGTCCAATTTTCTATACGTACGAATATGGACTTACAAATGTCATTTAAAACTTTCTTTCTTTTTTCTGAGAATTTTGCATTTCTGACAGATATGATGTATCATTTTTCCTTAGCATTTTTCTCAAAATCAGATCGATTCGGAAAATTAACTTATTTTCCCAAATTTGACTGACTGTAACAAGAGTACTTTTCATCTGATTTTCAAGTGGTATACCTCATCTGGCGCGTATGGATTGAGAGTATCGATCTGCGTTTAGCAATTTTTCATTTCATTTTACACAGCTTTGGAAAAATGTACTCGATTCGAAAAAGTGCCTTGGCATTTCCTTTAGTACTTAACGATATTGGTTCTGATGATTAATGGTTTTTGTGTCTTATCTACTAAAGGTATTTGCTCAAGAGCTGCTAGGAACTCAGAAACTTTCTCTAGTAGATTCAAAGTATCCTTAGATTAGCTATTGTTAAGAACCAAAGTTTCCCACATTTTGGGCATTTGATTTTCCCACGCGCCGCTAAAGCTATACTTATCTTTAGAGCTTTTAACACCCGCATGGCGTAGGAGTTCCCAAGCAGCCAGCTTAGCTGATAAGCTCCCTCTCTTCCTCTCTCTCTCGCTCTCTCTCTCTCACTTTTATATTTTGTACTCTAGTTTGTGGATTTTTGCCGCCATTTGCTCAGCGAAGCGAAGACAACCGGCAAAGACAGTTGCGCCCGCTGCGCCCGTCCCTTGATAAGGGAATTTTGTAACGGCTGCGACTGCAGTTTGTGGCTTACTTAAGTGTGGCAGTTGCAGGAGTCTTCCAGCTGACGCTGGCGCGTTCCATGGCCCTGATTAGAAGCCTGACCCGGACAAATCAACTGGTTCACTCAACCGTTCCACCGCGTCACGTCTATCAAATGCAACAAGAAGAAGAAGAGCAAGGCACAACTCTATCTCTAAAGTAGATGGCAGTAGCCACAACCCCGACACCGACTCCGACTCCGACTCCGACTCCGAATGCAGTTGACCAGCTGCAAGGCGCGCGCGCGTCTTGCCACTTGGCCCTGTCTCTCTCTCTCTCTGTCTCTGTCTCTGTCTCTGGCCAAGGCAACATTTTGTCATCTTGATA